>JABXWE010004077.1:0-52762 GCA_014611495.1 Limonius californicus
TCTCAGTAATTTGCCTATAGTTTGAAATATAAACCGTGTGTGATGTAAACATAGCAAGAATCTGACGTCATGGAATTTCGTGACGCATGCGCACTGTCTCAGTAATTTGCCTATAGTTTGAAATATAAACCGTGTGTGATGTAAACATAGTAAGAATCTGACGTCATGGAATTTCGTGACGCATGCGCACTGTCTCAGTAATTTGCCTATAGTTTGAAATATAAACCGTGTGTGATGTAAACATAGTAAGAATGTCACGTCATGCATTTTCATGACTCACGAGCTCGCTGTCAGCAATTTGCCTATAACAACCTTGCTTTGCTTTTGAAAATACATCCTGCATATTATTAAATATTCTGAAAGAGCTCTTTATTATGAAACTATTTTTAAGCAAAACTCTGTGATAACTATAAACGTTTTTGTATTAAAAACGAGATATTTTAAAATTCTCATAGATTACTGTTGCCATGAATTCATAGGATCAAAGGGACTTTTATACAGAAAATAATGGGATATCTTTGTGAGCAAAGTGGTAAACATTGTGCTGTATTTTTGGCAAAGTATGTTTTTCGAGTTTTATATTATATTTATTTGGTTTTTATGCAAAAATTCTAAGGGCGTCCACCTAGTGCACATTTCTGATCCAAATATTTTGTATATCTTCGCTCTTTCAGATTCCTCATCAATAGAAGATTACAATTATGTATGATCATATGGGACTAAACCCAAAGATTTCTGCGATATTAAACTGTTTAGAAGAATATTTGGAAAATTCGTGACTGTTCACACAAAATGAAAGAATTCGATCAGTTCTAATTCATTAAAAAACTATATTAAATATTAATCTTCAAAATTAAATGGTCATATAAAACACGTCTACTCTACGTTTTGTCAGCAATTATTTAAATATAAATAATTTAAATCCATTTGCAGTATTTTTAAATAATCATTCAAATCAAATACTCTCAACTATCACTAAAAGGAACACAGTGATCTAGACGATCATATAAAATACTCACAGAATTTAGGTAAACTACTTAAAACAATTTAAAAATGTAAACGTAAAGACTCTGCCTGTTGCACTCTTTTATGAATAAGTTTTTTATTTACACGTTTTCCCCTATTTTAATAGGAGCTAATGAGGAAATACAAGCTAGCTCTGTCACGTTAATCTTGTTTAAGACACCTCTACAGTAGGTTTTAAAAGTTTTAAAGTCAAAGAGTCGCTAAGGGACTTTATTGCTGCTGTCGAAACAATTATTTTTTAAGGATTTTCCAAAGTCATTTTGAGCCGAATATAGGACCCTTCATAAATATTTCAAGTTCTTATTAGAAAATCATTTTGATAAATAGAGACAAACATAGCACACTAGTAATAGATATTTAATTCTACTAACAGATCTGGCTCGATCAAAACAAACAAAACAGACAATGATTATGATGATTTAGATAAGACAAGGTAACTTTCATTTTCCATAGTTGTAATTTTTTTAATTGTCTGTATTTTATGGATTTTGCATTTCCCAAATTCAATTCAAACAAGAAGCCTTAGTAGTATTTCTCGCGTTAAAATAGAGTTACTTAAAATGTTTCCTACTCATGGACATACTGTTTGTAATCATGACTAAAATTTGTATTTTTGATAAGTTTTTAAAACTTCCGTTTACATACTTATTGCAATTAATCGGATTATCTGTTTTAATATATTGTTAATATAAATATTACTTTATGTAATAATAAAAGAAATATTACAATTTCATTGTTAAAAGCATCAAATAGACACAATTTCTGTTTATTCAAACATATATTTTTTAACAAAATAATTTTGTTTCCTGAAACGGAATTAATTAATTAATAAAATTTGTTATATGTATTTGTATGTCTTCACTGTCAAAAAATTAGTAGGAACTATCTGTTCTATAACAGTCACTTCAGCAATCGCGTTTCGGTGTTTATTTATTACTTATTTTTCATTCAAAATTTTGGCATCTACATTGAACTATAAATGTTTTTTCCCCAATTTATCTTGTAAGGAAATATTTATAGATGTGATAAGAAAAATAAGCACGCCATTCTATGTTGGTGGGCATAGGTTACTCACAACTGAAATATAAATACATGAGAATAATTTGCTGATGATGGAATAACATGAGTATGAAGCAATTTGTTGTTACTAAATAAAAAAAACATTATTAAGTAGCTTCATGCTCGTTGAAAAGTACAAATGGAAATCCAATAAGCTTCTTGTTATATTAATTAACTAAAAGGTTAAAATACGATAACAAAAAATAGTGTTTTAATTCAGAATAATTAATAAAATCATGAGAAAAAGTCTTGGTTCATTGTATTTTATATACTTAAGTGAATAACACCAGTTGACTTTCACATTTAATTTCACAGAGTGGACAATAGACAGATACATTGACGTAACAGAGAGCAAAGAAATGTTAAAAAGCGGCATGCAAACATGATAAGCGACTATATCTAGTTTTAGTATATTATTACTTTACCTTATATCCAACTAACAATTAGTGTTAAATGAGTGAATTACACTCCACTGTTCAAATAAATAGCAATTTCATCGGTATGTTCGACTTCCCACTGCACACATTTAACAAAACAACAAAATTAACACGTCACAAAATGCATTGCACCAAAAAAATGTTTTATTAATGCTAAACACTTTCTGTGTTAGGAAAATATAAAAAAAGTTGCTATAAAAGCATAAATATATTACTTTATTTTAAGGAAGTTTTGTGGCCTCACTTTTACCCTGACCAAGATCAATGTCAAATTATTTCTTCAATGAAATGTCTTCTACATATAAAATCTCTAATTATGTATGAGTACACGTAATAAATGATATGAAATATACACTATTCACGATTGATTTGCCATCCAGCAGGCTGTGTTTTTTTTCTTAAGTTGCATTTCTGAAATATTATTTGATTGATTTCTAGCAATGTCAAAATGTAATTGCCCTGTTGCCAGCTCTAGAGTCCCCTACTTTTCTAAAATAATCTAGTAAGTTTAGAATTAATAAAACACATAATATATTACACCTACTTAATTGTCACAATGGTGAAAGTTATTAACAAAGTTACTAAACTGCAAATTGTGAAAGCTTTCAACCATTATAAAAGAGATAGGCCAGACTTCACACGATTTACGATTATAAATCGATTAATTGATATATTTGGGGTAAGCGTGTACTATTTCTTAAATATGTAATTGCAAATTACTTATAATTTTAGGTGTCTGAGCGTTCTATAAGGGACATTATGTCACAAGGACAGGACGTTTTGAAATCTTCCATTTGTAGTATACGCGCTAAGACGGACGTTTTCTTCAATTACACGTTTAGAAAAGATTTGCAACGACAAATTTGGCAGTATCATCTGAAGAATGAACATTTTACTCTCGACAAACTCTTGGCTGACTCTCGCGAAAATGAGGAATACAAGGGGGCAGGACTACTTTATTCAAAATTTTAAATCAATGGGTTACAAACACAAAATGGTGAATGGACGCAAAATTTTATGTGAACAAAAACACGTCGTTGCATCCAAAATTAAATTTTTGAGACAATTTCTCCAATATCAAAATTCTAGTGAAAATGTGAGATTCGTGTACTTAGACGAAACGTGGATCTACCAAAATGGATCCGCGAGTCGTCAATGGGTACACGAAACCGATCTTAAAAGTAACCCAGCCAAAATTAAAAGTGAGGGTAAGAGGTTCACGATCTTGAATGCGGGATGTCATTTAGGCTTTTTGGAAGGGTGCGACATGTTACGAGACTCAAAGAACAACGACAGGGACTATCATAAAACTATGAATGGGGAAATTTTTCAAAATTGGTTGGTAAATCAGCTGATTCTTGCTTTGGACAAGAAAAATTTGTCGTGGTTATGGACAACGCAGTGCAGTTTGACAAGCCGCCCACATTTTCTTGCAAACAATATCGAAATTCAGGGCAAAATTACGAAGAAAAAACTTTGGGAGTTAATTAAACCTTTTACAGCAGACGGAAATAAAAAATACGTAACTCACGAAATTTTGAAAAAGCGCAACTATGCGGTTCTTCGATTGCCTCCATACCATTGTCAATACAACCCAATTGTAATGGCGTGGGGGTTTTGTAAGACCTATTACAATAAGCACATAAATTCGCAGCCAAAATCGAAAGACAAGGTTGCAAATTTATGGCGTGAGGCTCTTTCAAAATGTACCCTTGACAAGTGGCAAAATTTCTGTGAGCATTGTGAAAAACTTATTTCGGAAGACTGGACAAAACATATGGGAAATTTATCGTTTGAAAATATTCCTCCTTTCATTATTTTAATTCGGGAATCTTATTCAGAATCGGAGGGTGCCGATGATTCAGATACTTCTAGTGATAGCTTGAAGGTGGAATATGGTAGGGAATATTCTTTTGGCATCTAAATTGTGAATGAGTGTTTTACAGTTTTTATCTCGCCCGAGAAAACCACTGACTTCAGTGGAATACGAACTTGGGTCTCTTAGCACCAGAGACAAACAGTCAACCACTGGACTACCATAATATCAATTTGAAACATGAGCGGCATGGACGTTAATTCCTCTTACTTTGCTGCAAGACCTAAATATAGGACAACAAAGAATGGCGTGGAATATGCTCTGTATACATACGATTTGAGTTCAGAATTCTCGTGTAAGAAGAGCAGCAATATGTATTTGGTATGTGTTACGACAACATTTAAATTATAGTTATTATTTTATTTATAAACAAGCTCCACTGGTAACATTGCCTGCTTTCAAAAAACATAACCTCCATCAAGAAAACCTAGCATAACCCAACTTAATTAATTGACAAATTTCAATGATACCACACGTTCCCCCAGATTTCCACAGGCTGTTGGATGGCAAATCAATCGTGAATAGATTATATAGGGAAATTGTAAATATTTGCAATGATTAAAATGTGTGTGTGCAAAAGTTAGAATCCCATCGAATTACATAAAACATGCAATGGCACGAGTTAACCATATATGGCTACTGTGCCCATGACATGACCCAGTAATGACAAATTTACCACGAATACAGATAAAACTTTATTCATAAGCATTTCTTATTTTACCTAATTTCTTTTTCAAATAACAAAGCTGTTCAATACATGCGCATCGTGATAACAACGAAATATCCCCATTGTTAAGGCTTAAGTTTAATGTAGCAGTCTTAAAATACACATGCAATGCTGACCATTATAAAAACTGGCAACGAGTACTGGGAACAATGATCAAATTTAGAACATGAGAAGTTCAGGAATTGCTGCCCCACTTATCAGTGATATTACTAAATCTTTATTTAAAACACTGATTAACACGAAGATCTTGTGTAAACCAGAAGTTAGGTTAACCGATTATCTTCTAAACTATACTTTAAACCCAAAGTTCTCAAAATATATCAAAAAGTTAACAAAGTATTTAAATTGCAAATGTAGATCCGGTTTAAAATGCACATTGAATTAACCTTTTATGTGCATTTAATTAGAACCATTTGCATTTTGGACAATTCATTTGGATTGACCCGAAAACCTCTATTTTTTTTGAGAAAGGTTAGTGACTCAACTGTTAATTTTTAGATTACTTTCAACTGCAGTGTGTGAATCACTATTTTTCTAATAAAATCGTCGAACTCAACATGATTTTAAGTTAACCTTGAAACAAAAAAAAACTAGTTATTTTCAATTCCTTGATATTACATTTTAATAACAATGCGATGTTGCAGATAATATCTCCTCCTATCTATAAAAAAGAGCACTCAGACTAAACTCCTTGTAGCGTCTCCAGGCATCAGCTGAGGTCAAATTAATTATTTTAAGCTGGTACTCAATTTTAAGGCATTTAATTAGATATGAATCAAGTTTGTGATTACTCCCATGAGTACTTAAAAAACTGGGATATCTTATCTCAGTGAGATGATGCAACCTTTCGATTTTGCAAGTGCCACTTAAAAAAAAAGTACTTAACCCAATTTATATAAAAAATACCACTAGAAATTTTACCTTTAGGAAGGCTGTCTTCCTTTCAAGCACTTACTACCACGATATTTAGAAATTCTATTATTAACCAAACAAGGACAAACCCATTTGCAGTAATAATTTAATTACTCGGGTTATCACGTAAGGTTTTGATTCTATAAAGCTTATTACAAATTACGTAAGAAGATAACTTGAAGTTGCTAATTATTTTTAAAAATAGTTTTTCTTTACTTCAACTGAATATAAATATAAATTAAAATGATTGTTTTTCTCGCACTTAATTATTTTAAATAACAGATAAATAATAAAAATAGTTTTGCCATTCTTTAATTAAATTTTACAATCTATTGGTTAAAATTTCACCAGCAAAAGTCCTTCATATAAATCTGCAAATAGAATTGTAGGTCACACTGCCTTATTCGACAAGTGAAAAGGTGGGGAAATCCTGTTTGCCAACAATCAACTTGTGTCAAAAATAAAATCAATAATAGGTAGTCTATTCATGATACAGTTTACCTAATACCACTTACAATGAAACGCCAAATTTTTAAATTTTTGCTTAATCATTTCACATGAATGTGTATGTAAGTTGGCTTAAATTCTTGAATTAATATTTATGAAAATTGATCACTCATAACACAAAATGTATTTGAGGCAAGGTTAAGCGAATGAGAAGGTAACTTTCAAGAGACATAAACATGTTTAAAGGAATGCTTTAATAACTTATATATCGTTGTGTTTATTCGCCTAGAACAAATACCTTCCTTATCTGCTACATAATTAAACTTACATAAATAATTTCGAGTTACAAAATTCAGGTGTACTTTAGTCGAACCAATAAAGAAAGTTCTGGTTTATTATTATTGAAAGCAGGAAACTTGCAGTGAAGGAATTGTTAAAAGTGAAACTTTACTGCATACCAACATTCATGTTCACTAACATAAAGGAATTTTAACATTATAAAACTATTATTCTACTGCTATCAATGATTTTTAAATCCTTTTCGGTAGTTCTTACTTTTTGTTATCAGACTGCAGCAACTACCAAAGTGTTTACTTTATGTCAATATTTTTAGTTTTCGTATGTAGCAACTTTGTCTATCAAAATTATTTAAAGAATTCAGGCCTCTTGCATTCAAACCAGTAAGGAAAGTTCAGGTTTACTGTTATTGAAAGTTGCAAACTAAACAGGAACAAGTTGTTACAAGTGAAACTTTGTTGCATACCAACATTGATATTGTTTGGCACAAATTAGGAAATACTTTTTCTGATTGTACACATTTTTTTACTTATGGAATTATTAAAGCATTCACTTTATGCTTATGTGCTTTACACTTGCTTAACAATAATTTCTGTGTGTCAAACTGTTTTATTTCTATACGTATTGATTTGGTTGAATACTGTAACAGACATGTATTATTTAAACTACATAAATTACAATTGTTTACTAAAATGTAAGAAGAAACACAGATTTCAATTTTACTGCCACCCTGTTTTTGGTTTCTAACCCTTTTTTCTATTTTTAATTAGATGAAAAATAAAAACAAATGAACAACAAAAAGACAAACTGTATAAGAAATAAACAATTGAATAACTTGCAGCTGTCAAAAATCAAAAATCTTGTCAACGTATTTGAAGTGTTAACTACATAATTTGTTGCTAGAAAACGCAAATCTTTAGTGATGGACAACTAGATTTAGATTTTGTTTGTGTTCAATATGGCTAAAATGCTTCAAGTAAGTACAACAACTTTAATATCGGGAGAAAGAAAAAAACAACAAGCAATTTTGATAGCTAAAAGTTGTTCAGCTGTTTCCTTTTTTAAATTTGTTTTTCTTAAAAACTGGAAGTAATTAAGGAGGAAGTAAATAGGATTAAAGTACAATCCTAAAGAGGCAATTTTCATTTGTATTATACGACCTTCTCTCTATTTCTCTTACCATTTGGGAGATCCCTGTGGCATGTCTACTATAGTAGACAGTTATAAGCAAACATGGATTTTCTCTACTAGTATTGTATTAATAAATTCCTCACAAAAAGCTACCTTGACATTGCAACGAATAAGTTCACTATCAAATTTATTATTTATCACTTCCAATCAATAGTTAAATGTGTCGTAGTACGCTACCATACTGGGATTTCAGTTACTAATACCACAGTTGAAGTATTTTTAATTCACATGATCACTTTAATTACTATAATAAAATCAACAATCAACATACCATTATTGGTTGAATTTTCATTCCTTCTCCGAAGATATTGTCTTCGGATCGACTTCTAGTTCGTTTACGAGACATACCAATCGAGGACTTGATGTCTGCAACACTTGAGGCAGGAAAATCTGCAAAATTTATCGATAATTAACACCACTTGTCTTTTCTATTTTTTTAAATTTAATTTTGGGTCAACATAACCTATACGGTTAGAACCACTGCTTTTATTTTAACAGATTCCTCGACTCGTGACCAATATTTTTATTGACGAGAGTTCGACAAATTTCAAAATATACCCTCCTTTCGTTTCATTGGAATTACTTCTCAAAAAGGTAAACTCAACATTTTGAAAACACAAATTCTATAGAATTTGAAAACGAATAGAGATAGGTCAGGACCGTATTGATGTTCATTTATTACATAATTTTGCGTGACTAAGCCCTACGTTGTAGTAACTTGTTACTCACCTAACATAGCACTAATTTAACAGTAGCAAAACGCAAACATTCACAACTTCTTTGACACGTAGCAGCTTTCACGTCAACCAAAAAATAGAAATATATAAATAAGTTGGTCTGACGAGATTGTGGGCGCTAAACCAGACACAAAAAAAAACTTGAATAGATTCCGAATACTGACTGCTGGGACTTGTGTACTTCCGCGCCTCGAAGTCACAAATACACAGAGATGAGACTGTACTGGCGTGTGGTTATGTATTATGACACTTCACTGACAGCCAGTGGCGTGAAAATAATAGGCGTGTGACTTGATGTAAATGTTTGTTTTTCTTTACGAATTTTAGGGGTTGCTGGAATATACGAAGGTTTTTATTGTATGCACTTCAGTGGGCCTAAAAGTGCTGGAAATTGGCTTCAAATTATGCGTTTATTAGATTTGCGCGCCTTTATATTGATTTATTTAAATGTAGAGCGCCATGCGCCACGTAGTGCGCGTCACAGGCACGTGGTTTAGTGACGTAGATCGTATGATCTGGGCACTGTCCGCATCCGCATTTTACGTTTTCATACAAGAATAGGCAGTTACGCCTCCATAGATAAGAGATGAAACTCCTGTTTACGCCGTGATTCAAGGAGCAGTTATTCGTGGGCGTTAAAAAATGTCCAGATTGAGGAGAAATTTCGTTAATGTTGTGAAATTTCTACGCAGTTCGGAATGGCATCTTCAGTTAGTACCTACTACCTAGTTTTTTAACTTTCTTAGCTTGATGACACTGATTTAATGCATTGTAGTATTTTAAATACAGCGTGCCACATAATGTTTGGAATAGGACCATTCTACAGCGAGTTTAATAATACCAATACAAAAAATCTTTTTATGGTGTTATCAAAATGTTATTCTAACATCACATTATGATGTTAGCTACGGAGCTATTGACATTCCATAATAATGTGGTTTGTGTGTATGGTGGTAATTGGCATTTAATAGCGTTATGTAAAAGTTAGTTTATTCGTGTCATATATAAATCTATACTGTTAGAAAAATAAAGTTTACCCAAATTATGACCGTTGTCGAGTTTCATACAAGACCATTTCAAGACCAAAAGTAAATATTGAGAACACGGATATGTTTTTTTTTGGGTTGGATCTCTCTAAAGCAGTATCGTGAGAGCAACAAAACCGCAAGGCAAAGACACTCTTTGAATTTTAAAGTCTTGTCTTAGATTAATCTGTAATTAAAGATGTAAACATTACAATCATTTAACTGTCATACATTAAAAATTGCAGTTTACATTTCAAATTTTATTAGGTTACTTATTTTATTATTTATTAGAAGTTAAATTAACGCTTTATTTTACCAGTGTTCGTCTATACTGTTAGTTAGCTATATTCAAGGTTATATTGGCGTCTCAAATGTTCTGCGGTCCCTGTGGTCGAAGTAGTGAGGTTATACAATGCGGTCGTAAAATGCCCCCCCCCCCCACTAACATTTGAACAACTTGATATTTCTTCGCAAAATTTTGTGTGCTTTGATGAGAAGCTAAATACTACATTTTAGTAAATATTTAAATTATATAACTTTAAACATGGCGGTTAGGCGCAATTTTGAAATATTTTTTTAAATGGCAATGGAGGTTGAGTGACACCTCATTTGAAGGTCTCTTTCAGTAGAGAATAATTCTAAATTTTGGGAAAATGTATAGATGCAGAAACAAATGACAGACTACAGACCAAATTATCTGTTTCTGATATTTAAGCAAACGCTAAAAAAATGTAGGAGGCGAAACAACAGAAGTAAAACAATTGAAATAATTGGTCTTTCTATTCTGTCACTCTAATTCAGTTATTGTGTTTGCTCAGGTTTGAATATTGAGTGTTAAAACCGACGATACTAACAATAATTATGGCGAATGTTCGAGCTTTGCAGGAAAAAACTGAAGCAATTTTTATTTTGGCGTATCCAGGATCGGCCTTCGAGTCAGCTCCATGTCAGATGATGATGATTGCTGAAGCCAATCGAAACTTTCACGAAGCCGAAAAAGTATTTAATGAACGTTTTCCCGACCGTCCTATTTCGAGGACGTATTTAAGATAACTTGTGCAAAAATTTATTAACACTGGAAGTGTGCAAAACAGGAAAAACCCTGGATGACCGGCAATTTCAGAAGACAAACAAATTCAGCATTCTCAGCAATCAACTTCACATGTAGCTGCGATATGTGATGTATCGGCGACCACTGTCAAAATGTTTTAAAACGACATAAGTACCATCCATACAAAATGAAAAATATTAGCCATAAGTTGCTGCAGATAAGCGTCGCGTCCTTTTTGCACTTTTCGTAATCTATCTGTATGAATTTCCAAATAGTTGGATGATTCATACCTAATTCACAATTCAATCGACGGTTTGCTGCCTCTGCATGATTGTTGGTGAGATCTTCTTCATTGATTGTTCGCTGGTATAAATTCCACATTGCTGGATTAAATACAGGAGGGCATCTATCATTTCCCAGTCGATTTAAACGGCCTACATAATAATCCTTGAACCAATTTAGAGGTGGTTGAAGTTGAATTGGCAAATCATTTGCTAAGGCATCGATATATTCATCTAAATCAGCGACCGGTACAAATGCTAACACAATGATGTTTGTAATGCTTGTAAAGCAAATTGAGCGAATTTTGTGATAAATGAAAGAAGCAACCTTTTATATCTACTTCCGGAAAGCAATCTTTCATGGTAGCAAAAGCTGCCTGTTCGGAATCGCAAATTATTGATGCCAGGCTTAAATTTAGCACTAGTGTTTCAATAGATTCAAACATACGTGTGTATGTAACACGCTGTTTGTTAGGCGAAAGAGCATAAAATATAGGATGTACTCCTCCAAGTTTATTTGCCATAACAATGTAGATTTGGGCAAAGAGTCTGGGTGCTATTGCAAATATACCATCAGTGTACCACGTATTTGCACTGCGTAAATGCTGCAACCAGCTCTCCCTTCAGAAAATTAATATTCTGTTCGCGTCTTCTCCATTGTCGCTTAGTAAAAAATGTTCCCCTGTTCCTGTTTGAGGCACATACGAGGTATGATCAAAAAATACGGTGAATGAATTTTTATCGCACCATCTGCTGACGCTATATCCATTTGAACTCATAAGTCCGATAGCCTGATCCTTTGAGATAGTCAGTGTCAAGTTTGAACAAGTTGTGACTTGTCAAGCGGCTTCCAGAGCCAAAAGAGTGAGGTCGTGTTTACATCATGGATTTTAAACAACGCGTGAACATTAAGTTTTCTTTGAAGTTGCAAAAAAGTGCCAAAGAAGCTCATGAAATGTTAAAATCAGTGTATGGCGATAATGTGGTGACTCTGAAGACTGTTTACAAGTGATATGAGCGATTTAAAAGCGGAAATGAGTCGGTTGAAGATGAGAAACGGTCAGGACGTCCTTCGACCTCAAAAACAGACGAAAACGTGCAAAAAGTGGCAAAAATGGTTCGCTCAAACAGGCGATTGACTATTCGAGAGCTTACCGAAGAACTGAACATCTCATACCGATCAGTGCAAAGCATTTTAACCGATGATTTGCAAATGAGACGAGTGAGTGCGAAATTTGATCCCAGACTTTTGACTGCCGAATAGAAGGAAAATCGTGTGTCAGTTTGCACAGAATTGAAGGATCGTCTTGATGCAGATCCGGATTTCATGACCAAAATTATAATTGGAGATGAAAGTTGGGTGTATGGCTATGACCCTGAGACGAAAATTCAGCGTTCCCAATGGAAAACGAGTGGCTCCCTTTGCCCTAAGAAAGCACGTCAGTCCAAGTCGAACGTCAAAGTCATGCTCATGGTTTTTTTTTGATAGTGAGGGCATAGTGCGATTAGAGTTCGTTCCCAGGGGAAAAACTGTAGACTCCGAATATTACAAGGGCGTACTGCAACGTTTGCGAAACGATGTGCGGAGAAAGAGACCAGAAAAATGGGCCAGTGGCTTCCTCCTACATCACGACAACGCGGCGTGCCAGACCTCGCTTCTGACCCGTGAGTTTTTGGTCGAAAAAAAGGTTCCTGTCTGTCCACATCCGCCTTATTATCCAGATTTAACACCATGCGACTTCTGACTCTTCCCAAAAATAAAAACCGTGCTAAAAGGAAAACGTTTTGACACCATTCCCGACATTGAGAGGGCAACGACGGAGCAGCTGAAGGCCGTTCCGAAAGAAGCCTTCCAGAAATGCTTCCAAACATGGAATCACCGTTGGGATAAGTGCATCGCTAGCCAAGGAGAGTACTTTGAAGGAGATTAAATGAAATTTGATGTAACCTTATTATTTCGTTCGTAATAAAAGTCATTCATCGTATGTTTTGATCACACCTCGTATATCTTATATTTATATGGTAACATCAAATCGCTGAGGTCTATGGGATCAGCAGGTGCAGCATTAATTTGATTCCGTTTTCGTCTAATTATTTTTCTTAAGGCTGTAGTAGGTATTTGGAATAGATTCTAAAAATGCTTGAGGCACGTCGATTATACACTGATTTATAACTTCACGTGTGCCCTCCAAAGTTTCTTCTGCACGGGGTTTTATTTTGGTGACAACAGTTGCTGGTTCTATGTCTGCTGCCGAAGGGTGAGAATGGTTGTTAATTTCGTTGACCACTTCTCCACCTCTTGTGTGAATTCTTCCTTTGCAGCGACCCACTTCTTCTCACCGCCAAAATTTTGAACTATCATCTCTCTTATTCACTTTATCAAAAACTTACATATATCCGTTGTGCGAATGCTTCTCGTTTCCTCTCTTGCTTAGAAGTCCATGTTTAATCGTGTTGCACTTTACTAATTCACTAAGGTAATAATATTATTACTGAAATAAAATCAGTAGTTTGGACTTCCATTGTCTTTATTTTAAAAAAACACAGTAATTACACAACGTTTCGACTGTTAGGTATCTACAGTCGTCATCAGGTGAATACTAACAAACTTAGAGACTACTAGAGCTTATATACTAAAGACATGATTAGTGAAGCGATCAAGCGTGCGAAGTTAAACCATGCGAAACAAAAACACTAATGTAATTTGAGTTCACTGAGGCGTCCAATAAGCGGTTTCCACACGTTGCTGATTTCTACACTTGGCTGGCTGAAGACTTTCTTGTTGCTGTTGATGAATGCTGCTTCCTTGAACTTTCTTTTAAACCAGTGTTCTTCTTTGTGTATGATCTTGGCTTCAGACCATTTCATACGGTGTTGCTTGTCCCAGGAGTGTTGTGCGATGCCGGACTTCGATGTTTCTCCTCTTTGGGTCCGGATTTGGTGCACTTTTAGCCTCACTTCCAACGGTCTTTTGGTTTCTCCTACGTATGACTCGCCACATTCACACGGGACCTAGTAGACGCAATTTTTGGAATCTTTGTTGGTGAGTAGTCTGGTGTTAGAGATCATACTCCTTATGGTTGTTGATGACTTGAAAACCGTGTTGATTTTGCATTTTCTTCCTATGCGTTTTATTTTTTCTGACACGCCTCTGATATATGGGATGCTGAGTAGGGTTTCTGGTTGCTCTTCAGTTTTTGTTTGGCGGGTTGTATTGGCTTGGTTTCTGCGAAGAAGCTCTTCTATCATTTTCCCTGGGTAGCCATTCTGTTTTAGGTCCCTCTTGATGTTGTTGATTTCCAGTTCTATACCTGCTCTTGTGTTGCATAGCCTGTATGCTCTGTCGATCAGAGATTTAACTACTCCTTTCTTGGTTGAGGTGGAATGGTTGGATGCATGGTTGAGGTATTGTCCAGTGTGTGTTGGCTTCCTGTATACAGATGTTTCGATGGTTCCGACGTTTCTCTTCACATGTACATCTAAAAAGGGTAGGGAGTTTTCGCTTTCTTTCTCCATTGTGAATCTGATTGTAAGCTTGATGCTGTTCAGGTACTCCAGGAAATGATGTAGTTGTCGGTCACTGTGGTCCCAAATTATGAACGTATCGTCAACATATCTGAGCCATATCTTGGGCTTGAGCTTCGCTTCTTCTAATGCCTGAGATTCAAACCAGTTCATGTATATGTTGGCAATGACTGGTGACAGGGATGAACCCATCGGGAGGCCGTCGTCCTGGGCGAAGAATCTGTCCTTCTCTTGGAAGTATGAGTTCTGGAGGCAGCACTCTAATAACTTCATAATCCCCTCGATTGGCAGCATAGTCCTTTCGTGTAGGTTCTTGTCTTCTTGTAGTTTATTTCGAATGACTTCTAGCGATTCTTTGACGGGTACATTCGTATACAGGCTTTCCACATCGAAGCTGACGAACCGATCTTGTGGCTGAAGTTGTATGGTCTTTAGGATTTCTACAAAATGTCTGGAGTCCTTGACAACCGACGGGTTGTTGTCTTGAAGCGGTTGCACGATCGGTAGCAGATACTTGGATAGTTGGTATGTAGGCCCGTTGCGGGAGCTGGTGATCGGACGAAGAGGCATATTGATTTTGTGTATTTTTTTTAAAGACAATGGAAGTCCAAACTACTGATTTTATTTCAACCACATCATTGTCTACCACATTCAAACGGACTTCTTGGGTAGGTTTGCATCTGCAAAAGCTAATCAGAAAAAGTATGTTTCTGGGATATTTTTATTTGACTAAAAATGGATATTTAGATACTTCATTATACAGGGGTATCCTAAACATGTGCGAAAAACTTTAGCCATTTATAGCTTAGGTTAATTAACCCCTAAATCACATAGTAATATTTTTGATTCGGCACCGTTACATAGATATGGCACTTCAAAAATGTTTACATCAATTCATAAAATGTAAATAACTTTCTTGTTTTCTATCGGATTATGATCAACTTTCTTGATTTGGAAAGCTAACAGTTCAAGCTTAATTTCCAGGCAGAAAAATCTACAATTGAGAGTGAACAGCGGATGAAATTTGATCCAGAATTGAAAAGTTTGTTTACAAATGTGTCAATTAAGGTATACCTTGAAAACGAGATCGTTAATGTAAGTTTTTGTAGCTTCTGAACTACTATTTTGTTTTACAAAAAATAGATTTTCATAATTTTTTCTGAAAATTGAATATATAAAGTTATCTAACAAAGTGTCGAGTAGAAATAAGAATTTAAATACATACACCTATTTACAAATTTCCAAACCAAAGTTTTCACTTCTTGATCAGATTTCATCCACTTTTCACACTCAAATGTATATTTTTCTTGGACTGTTAGCTTTTCAAAATAACGGAATTTATCAAAATTAGACAAGAAACAAGAAGGTATTTATATTTTAGAGAATTGACGTAAAAAACTTTAAAGCCCCAGTAATTATAACGCTGCCGAAATAAAAAAATACTAGGTAATTAAGGGGTCAAATATCCTCAGCTGTAAGTGGTTAAAATTTTTCGTACATGTTTAGAATCACCCTGTGTACTGTTACTCTCCACGGCTGACTAGATGACGTCAGGGGGCTGAAGTAAAGAGATTCACTATTGCTATGTAGTAAAGCAGATTGTAAATTTCTGGAATTAAAAAAAACTATTTAGAAGGGAACGTAAACAGCAAGCAAACTTGCAACGTCTAGTACTTGCGTTGAAAACATTTACCAATATACCCCAGGTTGATTAAACATGTTGTTGAGTAAACTCTCTCTTATCCGGTACTAAAATAACCAGCACCCACAAGAATAAAAAAATATAATAACTTTCGCTTGAACGCTGGTTAGAATGTTGGCTTATCTCTGGCCGCCAGATGAATATATGGTAAAGCATATGTTGTTAATTTTATATTGTTTTTTATTCAAATTAATAATAATAATAATAATAATAATAATATTGATGCTATAAGTAGAGAGTTTTGTAAAGTGTTATGATATTTTGAAGAGTGATGATCAGATACCCAGAAAATTCAGTTATCCGGCAACCCCACCGTCCCAGTGTTGTATTTTGACATCGTTCAGTCCATCAAATCCAATATTTCTGTTGTTATTAATTTGGCTTTCTTTCACACTATAATTTAGTGCAGCGTATTCTCAATGCGAGCGAAATGTTTTTATGCAGAATAGTAACGCAGGGATTGCGGTGTCAAGTATACGAATTTTCTCGGAAGAACTCTTTCCTTTCTCATGCCATCTCGTCAGCCGATTACAATACTAGAAAGTTTTGTTAATTGAAATAAGTATTCTAACACATACATTTAGTAAAAATTCCCAGGGTGAATTACATAACGCGCAAATATTTTAAAATAACATGCAATTCAACAATAAGGTGAATAGATTGTTAAATTGTTTACTTAACAACTAATTAAGTTCGTATCTATCTAGCATATTAATAGTTTTGATATTGAAGTTTAAGCTTACCAGGAAATATTCTCATTTTTTAAAGTGGCATTTAGTTTAAAAATTATATTTTATAAGTTTACAGTTAAATAAGTTAATCAACGTACGTATATGTGATGTAGATTGCGTATAGTCGGGTTCCAAAACAGGTGGTTTCTAATGTTACTTTTCAGATGAAGAACGCTCATACAAATACAAACACCCAGAGAACGTGTTTTTGGTCACTGATTTCTTGGGCACGTGGCCGCTCCTCTTAGTTCAACCGGTTATTTTACCTGACTTCGGACTTCGCGCCCGTCAAATAAGGCGACACCCGACTTTATTTTCGGTAATCGCATATTATATGTACATACAGTACAGTAACTTCTCTATTTTGAACTTCTGTATAGCGTACTTCTCCATTTAACGATTTTTGACAAGGCGAGCACTTTTAACGTTATTTTTCTCTCCCCCCCCCCCTATCAAACTTCGAAGTTCTATTTCAGGAACATTTTATGTATTAAAATTGAAAACGGGCTATTTTTCCCAGTAGAGATAGCAAAGCTGTATTGTTTATGTCAATGTCAGTTATATTGTGCCTTTCTCGGAATTTGAAACTTACTTCACCACCGATATCGCGGTTTCTGCAACCATTTGTACGCTGCCCAATCCATAATGAATACACGTAGATTTGTATTTAAGCTTATAGTTACAATTTAATAAATTTTGTTTGCAGTTGCATTTGCATTTTTACATAGTATACTCGTATCACTAAAATCAGAAAACGTCAAAACTAAGCCGAAATTGTTTAAGTGTATGTGAAAAGCTGAAGCTCTTAGGTCGATAAAGGCGTAAACAAGGACATACAAACGCGTTTTGGTTTATCCTCCGAACGCACTTTATCTGCAATATTTAAACATTTGGTAAAGCGAAAACCTACATTTCGACAGGAAAAGTTTTAAATCATGTGTTTACTAGGGTATTGACGAAGCAGTTTTAAAGTGGGTTAAATTAACACGGGATAAAAATTTGCCTATTTCCGGTTCTTTAATTAAAATAAGCTCTGGAATACGCAACAAAGTTAAATCAGCTTAGAAATTTTCAAACAAGTACTGGATGTTTGGACAAATTAAAAAAGACATAGCATTGTACAGAAAGTAATAACTGATGAAATTATACGAATGGGAAACAGAACACGTCAATAATTCCCATGAAACTGAACAGCAAGATTATCTGGAAATTCATGATAATGTTATAATGTCCAAGTATCTTAATGCCCAGTATATTATTGACAGCGTCTGAAGTAAAGATTCTGGAAAGGAAACTGAAGAAAAATAATTCCAGGAAAACGAAGACAAAGAAGACAATAATAGTGCGGTTTCCATTCATGCAGAAGATGACGTTTTAACTGCATTTTCCACGATTCGGCGAGCATTTTAGTATCAAGGAAATGTACCAGAAGTATTTTCCAGTTTAAACAAGTGTGAAAAAATTTTCGAACAAAATTTATTTAAGCTACAACATAAAATTACTGAGTTTTTAAGTAGAATGAGCATATGCGTGTACCTATTTATGAATATACATTTCTAAATTACTTCACGTTCATTTCTGCGATATTTAAGCAGTTTTGACAACTACAAAATTTGGATGTTCCATTATATTAAATTTTTTATATAATTTACCTTTTCACGGTCCGTTTGCACTTATAGACATGATATGTATAAATTCGAGAATTTAAAAGAAGAGACAACAATAATACCAGCCCTTGAAAACAGTAACAACAATAGAGGTCAAAATTTCCATCTCGGTTTTCCGTAGTATTGGTAAACACAAAATCAAAGCCTGGAATGCATACAATTACGGTTCTACTAATTTAGTTTCAAATTTAACACGATGGCGTTTGTAAATTGCATATAAACTAATTCCGCGTTTGGTATTAGGAACTTCCGATTTTTGACTTGAGTGATATTCAAACCATTTAAACGATTTAAAAGAATTTCAATTGGCATTCTGGGAAACTGGAGCATTCCAATTATTCGAAGAGTATTGGAAAAATAGAGCAATTGATTTCACTACTGGTTTAGTGTAAAACAGCTAATTTAACATTCTTCCGCTTACATTAGGGTGGAATATTTTAGAATGACTAAAACTCCCCGCTATATTTTACTTTGTAAATAATCCAGAACATAAATCAAGGGATCGGTTTATTTTTAATGAATCCAGTCTTTAAAACCGCGATATCTAACTACTTAAACAGTCGGTCTATTATAAACAGTACTTTAAAGTTTATATTACTTTATGTAAGTAACTAAATATTGCAAGAACCGGGATTACACTCTTTCAAACTCGTAACGCTTACGGTTTTTTTTACTTATCACGAAAATTCGAAAAGTAAGCCGCAGGCGCAATCGTATATAATAGTTCTAGTAACATGTTTAATAAAGTGGATATTGAAATAAATACCTACAAATTGTAATAAAGCTAGTTAACAAAATAAGTTAAAAAAGGTATTGCAAATTACAAAATATAATCTGCTCTCTAGGGCTACGAAGTAGACTTTTAAATTTGTAAAAATATTGAGGATCATTTCTAAAACAATAAGAATTTAGACAGCACTGCTGAATTTTTTAGAAATTAATGTGCGAGGCTACAGAGTGGATTCACGAAAATATCCATTAGTGAGCAATGCACGAAGTTATATGCGACTTTTTTGAACATTTCCTCTTCTTTTTCCTACATCCGGCGTATTTAAATATATAAAAACATTAAAAATGCCTACAGCTACAGCTAATATAATAAAACACGGGCTTAAGTAAAATAATTTACTAAACATTTTTTAATTTAATACGTTCACTTCCTAACATAGCTGTCTAGGGATGTCGACAAATATAACCAAACTTCCCCTAAAAAGAGGTTTATGCGCACGAACAGTAAAAAACACTCACACAGAGAAGTCTTGTATCCTTGAAAAGCCTTCCAACGCCGTGGGACCTACCTTATTTATCTGCGGTGTCCTCTTCTTCACTTCCATGTAGTCCCTCGTATTCCCTCCGTTGGCATGATTCCAACTCTAGAGAAACATAAAAATAAAATATAATTGAACAGTATCCACAGGAATGAAATAGAAGCAATCCTAGACGAAATAACAATGAAGTGAGTAAGTAGTTACAAACTTCATTCAAACGGATTTCTTACAAATATTGTTCATACATTGCAGAATGTAGTGCAGTATCTAAAATTTAATTGGTAGTCTCAACCACGAAAGTTATAGGGAAGTCTCTTTTATGCGTGTATCACCAGCAATGTAGTGGATTAAAATATATTCTGGGCAAAAGTCGGTACAATTTTGAAATACCCTGTGGTATTACCATTCTTACCTATTCCTATATATCATGAAAATACAGCTTCATGCCTTGTATTTAATACTATGAATATCGGTGAATTGAATTATTTTTGAAAATGTGGGTACAGTTTTGAAATACCTTGCTTGTTGCCAATAGGTCCTTATATAAGCCTATAAACAATTAATAATAATAAGTTATGTTTTACTTGCAAGTAGACTGGATTTAGTCTTCCCTAACGGCCTGGATGAATGGAAAACAGACACACTACCACACATCTTGCACTTACAAACACTTTACTGAAAATGATACTATTTCCTGCATTTTATAAGTATGGGGCGTATATAACCAATCAGTGACATAATGTTGCTAAACGATATTAGCCGAGAATCGCAAGAAGTGATTTAATCTGTAACTGCATAACAATTTTGTTTCAAATCTTATCTGTACTTTTTTACCAAAATCTTTGAATTATAAAAAATAACTTAGTTTTAAAAAATTGATATTACCTTTACATCTGGAATTAACGATGTAAAATGCATTTCAGCCTTCAATTTACTGTAAGGCGTTTTATTGTACAAGGATTTGTAATTATTATAAAATTGGATTCCAATTTATTTGTAAACAATTATAAAGCATTTGATAATACTCATTTCACACTTTACGTTTTTAACAGTTACTACATATATGTAATGTTATGTAAGTGGTTGTTTTTGTGCTTTCAATTCCACATTAACAGAAAAAAAAATAAAAACTGTTACGCAGTTACAGGTTAAATCACTTTTTGCGGTTCTCTTTTTGCATTTATATAATTTTTAAAGCTAAATAGTAAACTGTCGAAGTTTCCCTTAACCGATAAGGTTTGATTATTATAGGAGGGGTTGAAATTGCAACCCCAAGGAAGGCTTAGCAAGTAAATTTGAAAGTGGCATATGATAGCTTATGCATTTACATAATTTTTGATCTGAATATCAAATCAGCGCAATTGCAAATATTATTAATTTACGCATATAAGACTAGGAATTACTTATAATTACGTATAATATTATTAAAGTTAAAATTGTGAGAAGGATTATACCAACAGGGAACACGGCGTATCTTTATTTATACCCGTGAGCGCATTCATTTTAGCACAATCTACTTTTTTTCGTGCCTTTATGGTGTCCGGGAATTTTTGGCAAAACTGTTGCTATCTTTAGCTACTCACTTCACATAGGTGAAGTAGGGGCGGTTTCAACCAAAATCCTACTGAAAAATCTTTCAGATTGTCTTTTAGACACCTCGTTTATTCGAATTTGAAAAAGAGCACGACAAGTGCTAATTATGAGGAAGACGATTTTTAATAATTATAAAGTCCCTTCAAACAAAACTTCTGTTGCAGTAGTACAGACCGATGAATACCGTTTCCTAGAACAAATAAATTTTAAAACGGATCAAAAATTATCAAACTACAGCTTAGAAAATTGCTCAGTTAGGTATGTTGCTGGATTTATTTTACGTAAATGTTTACATAAGTTTAAGTGCAGAAGATGAACTAAAGAGTTGCGCGACTATGAAAGAAGTAAAGGGAGAGCCTATTAAGCAAGAAGCTTACCAAACCAGCAGTAAAATAGAATTGGGGAATTTATGTCCGCCAGTCCGCATAACACAACACATTACGCTTCAATCTAAGAAACTTGATACTTCCTCTGCGGTGCGATAAGATAAGCAGATGAGCTTACTTGCTCATCCGTTTAATAAATTAGCTTTAGTCTTAGAATAATCTTCAAGTTGTAAGAACGATATTTTATGTACTCCAAAGTTCCATTTATTCTTTGTAAAAACAAATAAATAGTTTTTAAAAACCTTGTTAGAAAGCTTTAAATTCTAACTCGCCTACAAATATAACGAATGAGGTAGTACTGCTCAATTTAAAGGTTTTCGAAGCAGTTTATCCAAAAATAAAATATAAATACCTACCATCTACTCCACAGTCTACATAATATTGCGAAAATTCAAATAGAAGAAATATATCCGGTTTCCTAGGCACTATCAAAAACCAGTCATGTTAAGAAGCAAATTTATAATTCGGTATACTTTAATGGTACGGCTGTTAAAAAAGACTACTTAGGAATTCGAAGCTATCCGAAAGGTAAAAAACAAGACATCTAAAAATCAGAAATTTAAAACATGTTTAAATGTTTGATTCAATTTATTATTTTTGTTACGAGTTGTATATATATTTAAATATTAACATCTATTTATAAGGTTACTGTATATTTTTATTAGATTTGTAAATAAATTAGTATTAATTTCGATTCGATAATGGACAGCCAATGGAAAAATTCTTTTACAAGTAAGAACTTTTACACTGTTAAAAAGTAATGCCAAAATTATACATTTATTCAAGATTGTTATAATTACGAGAACCGTAACAATCATTAAAAGTAACGTAGTTATTAAAATATAGAAAAGAACATTAAATTTCAGTAAGTTGAAAAAAAAATAAATATTGTTTTCTTAAATTAACCATTCAAATGTTATGCCTGCGTAATTTAAATTGCAAAATAATTGCATTTTCGTTGCATCAGTAACACCTGATTGCATAGAGATGCTTGGAAAACCGCGTCCTAGATCTCGCTCTTTCAAAGCAAGCAAGCAAGCAACACCTGATGTAGATAAAACAAAAAGTTCTGTAGACAGTAAAATTTGAAACAAGGTAAGTAATGATACAATCACACTACCTCATAACACAACTATTTAAGAGCTTTCTATAGGTATTATTTAGACTATGATAGAAGTAATAGAAGTCGATAGGTTAGTAGGGCTAAATAAAATTTTAATTACAATTTTAAAGTTATCATGATGATAATTGTCAAATTCATCAATATGCTGTCAACAAATTGTCAATTTCATTGTTCTAATCATTGCAGGCCCCCTTATATTGGAGCTTAGTAAAGTGGTACTGTTGCTGTACCACAGCCAATACGTTGTTTTTTATAGTTAGAAGTAACTATTTTGATTGGTGCTTTAAAATAGCTATATTAATTTGCAAGGTATACGATTTTTCCATTTTTCTTAACAAGATGACCAGCAAAATTTTTCATAAGGCTGAAAAACTAATCATGTATCATCACTTGAACCATACAAATAACATATGACATTTACGATAATTATTTAATAGTTATCAATGTATAGTTCAATTGCTACAATTATTTATTACTCTTGAAGAAAAAATATGTATTCCTTGACATACTTAACTTAACATCCAAATGCATTTTTCGTTAGGTTTCTTAAAGTTATTTGAAACTGGTAAGAGAAGTATTTGAATTGCTTGATGAAGCTGGATGGATTATTCACAAGTTATTTATTTGGTATAAAAAAGACACACAAGTACAAAATTATTCTAATTGCCTTATTAAACTATAAGTAAAGTATTTGATTTGTTAGAATTTGAGATCAATAATATGGTTACCAACTGTGGCCACTTTCATGCAGTTAGTGTAACGTGGTAGAAATGACCTAAAGTTCTACTACTCGTAGTACCCACATTTGTGCTTAGATCCCATTTTCTGCCTCTTACACTGCAATTTCCATATTCGTAATGGTTCTGAGCCTAGATCTTCTGAATTAAAAATTTTCGTTCGTTTTTTAAAGATGTTTCAAGGCATCTATATATTTTTCAGGCGGTGGACTTGCAGTTGTATAGCGTTTGATTGCGGACTCAAGCTGCATTTCGACGGCATTCGCTCAAAATAAATCTGTTTTCTCGTTATTTGCGAACATCTTACTTAAAATTTAAGTAAATTGACAGCACCACTTAATATTCTAATAAATAAGCTACATTAATCTATTTATTAAATTGAATAAAAAGTAATTTTGGTTGAAATGCTATATGTATATTATTTTGAGTTAACGACTATTAAAGGGGAACAACTCAGGTGACCCACTCTGTATATAACATGTCTAGTTTCGAACGAACTCGTAATATTTGTACTGAAATTACTATTGGAATTTTTGGCACCACAACTATTTTAGGTGAGAAATGGATGTAAACCAGTAAAACCAACAACAACAGTTTTATAGAAAATGGACATGTCTTTTTTTGAACGAACGCTCTTGAGAAGCCGTAGAAGTTGTATTCTGTAAATGTCTCCGAACTTGCTGTTTCTTTCTCAATATAAAAGAGGTTTGGAATGCTTTGTCATATTTGATTCATTTGCTCTATAAAGAACAAAATGAACATTTTGCGAATAGTCTTGTATTTTGTAACCAGGGAAAAAACTAGAAATTTAAATAAACATACAAGATATACCACTGTATGAGTCTCAAATATATGTTGCTGAAGACTGCCCTAACATAATTAAATAAATAAAGATATATTGTTATAATTATTCACGTTGTTTAAATTAAATTAATACTTTGATAAGATTTTTTTCTCTATATAATTTATTTTTTGTCAAATAAACTAAATTTAAAGTTGCTCTTATAAATTTCTGAACAAAACTGGGCGATTTCCACAAACAAATAATTTACTCTTAATCTCAGGGTATTTATTATACTAAAAAATCAAACATTCCGCAGTTGATCTCTGATTAGAAAACTACAAGGTTATTGAAGGTTTTAGCATGAATTTCTAAATTAATCAGTGCTATAAGAGAAAACGTTTTACCAAACTATCTGTTATTCCTTATGTATATACGAACAAACAAATAAATTATTAAGATCAATTGAAATAGCTTATCAACATTAAATAAAAATTCACTGCATTTGGAATTCACTCGCCTTTTTCGGATGTACTTGTGTTCTTCTTAAGTTGGTATGCTTGTCGTGAAACTCCATTGGCTGCCCTAGGTAACATTATTGGAAGTTTGATATTCACCTGTTGGTAAATAGTTCTCCGGAGATCCCTTCGAAATTCCAAATGCACCGTTGTTTATGTTGTTGTCAGGTAAATAGAAAACGTTGAGTAACTTATTCACACTTTATGGGTTGTTAGAATTGTCCCATAATATTGTCTGATCGATCAATCGTTGACCTTCATGAACATAACCTTACACCGAAAATTTTAATCACCATTAATTTTATTAAATTGGTAGGTAAACGAAATTATTCTAATTTTACGTAGAGGTTTCGTTTTTTAAAATCACTTTAATTGTTTATATATTAGATTCGTTCATGTTACATAAATTAAATGTTTGAAACTTTTTCCATAATCCAAATTTGACGTTTCGAAATCAGTTGACATTTAGTTACATCAATAGTGCAGAAGAGTAAAACACGGTCGTACACAAAAAGACATTTACTGACGTCAAGCATGCAGAATTCCAATTTGAATCTTGTAAAGACTTTTCGAAAAAAAGTTACTATTTCGGCCACAGGAATGGTTCAAAAATATCGCAAATTCACAAACAACAATTAATAACTGGTTTTATTTGCAAAAACGGCATAATTAACATAAATTTACGACATTTACAGAGCAATCGAACAAGCGAAACGTTTACTTAACTATCTGCAACTACTAACATTCAATTATTATTCCCCCGTTTCCATGCAGATAAAACAAAATCAAGAGAAAAAATTGAGAGGGAAGAAAAGGAGCAACGTTTTTAGCTTAAATCTGTGACGCATCTCCCCATTTTCAAAAACTTAACTAAATCTAAGTTTTACAAGTAAGTTTTTTATATTTTTAATTACACTAAATCTGAATTCGTTTCCTTGTGCTTCAAGAAATTACTTACAGTTTGATATCCCACACAATTAGATGTTTAATCAGCGAACAACTATTTTCATTTATTAAAATTACAAATTTTTGTTCAATTAAATGAAGTGAGTTATTAAAAAAACAATTAAATGTGTTCTTAACACACTCTAAAAAGAATAGCATTACACAAATCCACAAAGGAAAGATCCCAATTCACACAATAAATGTTCTAAAAGTCTGTGTGCAGATAGGAAACCACAAATAGGGATGGCAAAAGCTACCACATTAACAAATACAACTCAACAACAATCTGCAGTCTCTAAAGTTAAACATCATCATGAAATAGCATAATATCATAGAAACCCCAACGGAAATGGCCAGTTGAATTGATATCAATGCGTTTATTTAAAATGTATTTAAGGTACCTCATCCGATTTCCGCCTGTATACTAACATGTGTTTTAAGCAACTACATAGCTTTGAATACTAAATAATGTAATGTAGTAAAAACAGCAAGAAAATCTTGAACAAATCTATTTAAATTAAATAGTAATGAAACTATAAGTTGTAAATTTCCTAATACTTTTATTATTTTTTTTTTGTTTCGTTGATGCAAAATTGGAAAATTATATAATTGTTTCTTGCATTACTTCGTTGAAATTCATATTATTTAGTAGCCAAAACCATATTATTAATAATTTCTCAGTGGTTGCTCGAGTTTCAAAGAGGAAGGACAGGCGAGGGTTAACGTGTCATCACCCGACCTATTGCGAGGATGCAAGCACAGCGAGAATCTACGTACCAGTGTTAAGCGTCGAAAATAATATCAACGACCCCTACGACAGCTGATGTTATGGCAGATAAGCAAGAAAAAATCAAGTTAATACCCCAAATCAAATTAGTCTGTATAATGCAGGGCAACAAGAGAAAAATTCATGAATTGAATTGCAGCAAAATGTTTACATATTACGGCAGAAAATAGCAGAAACGCAATCAGCAATAAACAAGAGAAATGAACATAAATTAGTCCCATGTGCACAGTCAGAGTTGAAACCCCAACAAGAAAAGAATGTTACACTGATGAAAAAGAAATGAAAAAGAACTCATCAGAGAAACGGAACGGGTGACAAAGGAAAAGAAAAAGAACAGAAAAAGAACAATGACTACATCGTCGAAAGCGTCACCACAACAGCAGCAGGAAGCCGAACAGCGACAAGAAAACCCAGTAAAAATACCGACACCGCCCCCAATTGTTTTGAGCCAAATTAAAGACTATGATTCATTACAACGCGAATTAGAGTCAGAAACGTTTACATTTCAAGCAGTTATGATGAACAACAGGCAGGTGAAAATAAACATAGATTGTGTAGAAGAATACAGACGACTAACAAACTTACTGTATGAAAAAATACTTTTGGAACTTATACAAAAATAAACAAACAAAAAACATAAAAGTCATGGCGAAGAAAATACGGCCACCATGCAATCCAGAAAACATAGTAGACGATTTATATCGCCAAGGATATAAAATAATAGAAGCCGTTAATATTCTGCAGTGAAAAGAGGGGACACCTCATCCGCTATTTTTGTAAAGCTTCAGAAACGGCGAAGACATTATAAAAATAAAGAAATAAAATAGTTACTAGGCATGAAGGTTGAAATAGAACCTCTAAGGATATCAAAACTAGTATTCCAATGCAATAAATGCCGAACTTATGAATACACCTAAATTTTTTGCACCAGCGGATCAAATGCGTGAAATGTGCTGGTGAACACAACACAAAAAAATCCAAAGTGAATGAAAACAACAAACCAAAATATGCCAACTGTGGATGCGAAGTAGCCAAACTGATGCAGAAGATAAGAAACGAAGCAAACAAAACAACACAAGAAAATGAAGACCGAAAATAGACCACTGGGTAGACGAGACCCAAAAGCATTCCTAGCACTACCAAATTCTAAAGAAAAGGAGGAAAGGTCACAGAAAACAGAAGTTTCGACATATCAGTTCAAGTTCAAGTAGCAAGAAAAACTGCTAATAGCAATATCTGAGAGATTATAAAAACTTGAAGCAAATAGTAATAAAGCTAAAAACCTATCACACTACACATCCACAAAACACTACTAGAGGAGGACGTGCGATAATAATCAAACAAAATATTATATCTGAAAACAAATATTAAAAGGAAGAGATACAAGCTGCATCTGTAACGTCGAAACAGGAAGACAGAAGATTACAGTTGTAGCAATCTACTGTTTCACTAAAGCATAATTTGAGGCCAAGATACTGTTTAAGCCTATTAAAAAGCTTGGGACAACGATGTACTGCTGGAGGAGACTTCCAAATACAGCTAAGTATCTCGGAACGAACTTGGATGCCAAACTTCACTGGAAACAGTCTATAAAGAAAAAAGGAGAAGAACTTAATATAAAATATACAAAAATGTATTGGTTGATGGAAAGAAACTCCAAACTCTCAATTTTTTTTATTTACACTGCACATTTACAATCTACCCTTGCAGGGTATTAAGTAAATCTTATGATGATGTAATTGTCGTGAATTATGTAACCTTAGTAACTTAGATATAATGCCTTTCACCTCGCTTCCTAGAATATTATGTAGCATAAGCAAAAATAAGAAGTTTACATGCGCTTCTGCAAAATGGATTAAGTTAGTTACGCTTTCGACTTCTTCACATTAAGATCTATATTTTGTAATTCATGTAACTCCGATTATTGTTTATTAAAAATAATTTTTTTTTAACTAAACTCTAATTCGATAAATTAATTGGCGCAGTCGTACGGATCTCCAAAAATTTAGTGCAACGAAATCGTTGAGGAGGACAAAAATCACCGAATCACGAGATCGAAACTCTGAATTTTAGACCTAGTTTTTAATTGGAGAACCAAGCAGCTACCACCATCCAGGAAGCTACAACAACGAGAAGAAACGGCACTAGTTGCACCAGAGGACAAACATCGCCGAGGTTCAACCAAACGGGTGTGGCTATTCGAGTACCTGCAGGAGGCGAGAACAAACATCGTCAACTCTCCAGCACGCGCGAACCAGAGGACAAGCATCGCCGACGGTTCAAGCAAAACCCAGGTCGAGGACAAACATCGCCAAAGCCAGGGCTTAGTTTAAGCAAGAAGGAAAACAACCGCGCTCTTAATATTGTAAGTCGCTAACAATTTGTTTTGCAGCACAAGATAAAACAAATTAGAATTAAATTTGCAATTTGAAGCAAAAACGTAATATTTAAAATTACTTAATAATAAATTAGTATTAGCTTCAATTGTAGTAAATTATTGCTAAGCTACGAACAGCGGGAGTAAGCAATTGCAGTGTAGCCTAGTAATATACTTTACAACAATTGCGAAAGGAACTCTTAAATCAAATTTAAAAATCACTGACCCACTAGCTTAAATTAATTTAAAAAACTGCACTTAAATTTTATGCAAGAAAACGACTTCTTACGTCTATTTCAAAATTTAAACTTGGAAGTACCTGAGCCGGAAGAAGAAGAAAGAAGCCCAGAAATAATCGTGGCTCAACCATTTCACTTAGAATATTTAAAAATTGTACCTGGCCACAAACTCTCGGAATGCGTCCGATCAGCGGAAGTTATAATTAACCAATATCTTGCCAATGGAGCAGCAGCAGCTCAATATCAATTTTTACAAAAATTAATTTTATCGGCGTTAAGAACCAAATTAACAGGCCGAGCACTTTTAGTATCCAGTGGAAGAGAAATTGCCACCTGGAACGACCTCAAAATCATTTTACAACGATCATTTGCGAATCACAGGTCTGAAAGCTCACTTTTACGAGATTTAATGTTATTAAAACAAAAAAATGAAACAGCTCAAGAATATTACGAAATTTGCCAACAGACAAAATGCCTTTTATAATCAAATTTACAATTAAACGAAGCAAATGAAGCTGTACGAATGGTACTGAAGAATCAATACGACGATTTAACGTTAAAAGCATACCTTAGTGGACTTAGAGAACCTTTAGGAAACTTTTTACGAAGTATGAGACCAGCTACATTAGAAGACGCAATCAAGTATGTCATAGAAGAAGAAAATGTTCTTTACACACGAAGATCCGAACAAACTTTTCAAAAGAAACCCATGGCACTAATGCAGAAAAAATTTACAATACCTGGAATACGCGTTAACAGTGGCGCAATTAATGTAAATAATTCATGGCAACCTAATTACCAAAATTTTGGACAACAATCAAGAATGCAACACACATTCTTCCCAAACCATAGCAGATCCACCAATTTTCCGATTCAAGGATCCAATGTTCAATGAAATTATCAGCAGACCCGAAATGTATTCGCACCCCAAAATCGTGCACAACCGCGTCCTACGCCTATGGACACATCAACAGTAACAAGAAGAACTGCACAACCTTCACGTAATACATCCAATTTTCAACGATCAGTAATGCAAAGAAATACACCCTACATACAGCAAACCAACCAACCAAGAAATTTTATTTCTGAGGAATTACATTTTTAAGAAGATCTCGTAGCACCAATGTTATGTTCGTTTGATTTTGCCGCTTCATATGAATTATAGTCTTATTTTAATTGCCGCTCTTAAGACGATTACTATTTTATTATTTCCAAAGGTTAATTTATGGGAGGTCACTTTTTCGAAACTTCCGAAAGGGAACGCTTGACATGTATGTCGAGTCTGTTTATGCCGACCGAAAACAGTTCTTAGAATCCTTTGTCTGCAGAGTTGGCCCTGAAGTTCCACGTGGAATATTTTGTTCTACAATTCTTGCAAACATCTTTCGTCATATGGTGAAATATTCATTTACGTTCGTGTCTTTCGCCAGTCGATTTAAGATCTCCGTTCGACCCGGTTGCTTCCTAAAACCTCAGCGCCTACAGCAAGTACTGCAAGGGCGGTTTGGGTTTCGATGGGTGTCCATTGCGTGAATTCTCGTATCGCTGTTATTACCGTGGGGTGAACAGAACCATCGACAAGTGCCGGATTTAAAAAAACTAGCTGGGTTTTAACCCTTGGAAGGCAATTCCTTGCGAATTTGCTGATATCCTTTGGCGGATTAATATCGAATCCTTTCCTGACTCTCTGGATGTGGCGCTGCTGCGACAAAAGCAAAGCGACCTCGTGCCTGCGATTTTTGTCTACTTTTTAATGACCTAAGAACATCGCAAATTGTGTCTCTCTCTACTCCCTATTTGAAGAAAACTTATTGTGTTGTTGTGAAAACTTGTGCCGAGATTAATTTGACTAGTCTAAAGTGCTGAACCCTATTTTATGTAACGCAAATCCACCTTCAGTCGCCAATTGCTATTAGTTATTCATCATCAACAGCCTTTCCATCCCACTGCTGGGTATCGGCCTCTTCTCTTCCACGTGTTTCTCCTCAGCGCTAAGGTAGAAACACGGGGGACCTACAGTTTAACGTCGAATCCGAACGACATAAATTCCAGAGAAGGTTTTTAGCATTAAGATCCCACGGTTGCAAGCCGAATTGGGAAATTGTGTGTGGTGGGTTGCAGACAAGATTTATTAGTTATTACTCGTAAAGTATTCGAATGGCTTGGTTGACCAGCGTTCGCATTTCTTTTGACAAACGAACCAGTTTCACGAACACATAGGTCCAACCTGCGAAATACATTACCTCTAGGATGCCTCCGGTTTGGAAAACCTGCCCGGTATCCTTGTTCTGCTATGTTAGCATTTCCATTACAGGAACGGTATACCATGTACATATCGGCATACTTAGTGAACGTAAAGTGCGTTATAAGTGAAAGAAAGAAGATAACAGAAAAAAACAGATATACAAGAACTAATAAAAACTATACAAATAATCAGAAATAACACAAAATTAGAAAAAGAAAATCGAATAAATTTGATTTTTTTATGTCAAAATTTGACAATAGCATGCGGGGACTTCTTATTGTTTTACAGTGTAGGAAATTGTATTTTTTATGCAAATAAATTAATAGAGACAAATTAAAAACAAACTTTTTATACACAAAGACCACATTTACGGAAAAATAATAATCGAATATTATTTTTTTTTACGAAGAATTGTGATCACATCTTTTTTTAAATTACATATATTTCTATCAACAGATATCGATTAATAACGCACATTAAAGGACCGAATGCCCACACTTTGAGGACCTCGTGCAGGCGAGTTAGAATTTAAACCCTTCTAACAAAGTTTTTAAACAGTATTTATTTGTTTTTACAAAGAAGAAATGGAACTTTGGAGTACAGAAAATATCGTTCTTACAACTTGAAGATTATTCTAAGACTAAAGCTAATGTATTAAACGGATGAGCAAGTAAGCTCATCTGCTTATCTTATCGCACCTCAGAGGAAGTATCAAGTTTCTTAGATTAAAGCGTAATGTGTTGTGCTAAGCATAACTGGCGCATGATACATGGTACAACATTTTAGTATTAGAATTTTCGACTTAAAATTTTACGTCGCCACATTTTTCCCAGATTTTTTGTAAATTTATACACACCCTGTATGTTATACAAATTAGAACACCTTCGTATTAACACTACATGTTATGGGCATTGCTGTGTTAATACTCCCTAAACATTTAGCTTAATTACCAAGTTACCCTGGTTAATACTATGTGAAATTTGCAATTAATATCAATACCAATCCACGACGGCAGAAACGATTTGATTACAAATTATGCATATCCCAAATAACGAATTCCAACGTACATATGTCGTATAAATTTAGCAAACTGTAAAAACTTACGCTGATACTTTCCCGTCATGGATACACACAACACACATCAGGATTATAATAAGTCTTTCGAATTTATGGTTAGCAAATAGTTCTAGTTACGTTTGAATTCACAAAAACAAACGGCTTTCCCCAAATTAGTTTCAAACTGCTACTGCGGATATTTTTCTAAAAATCTCAATAACACAGCCTCGTTCGGCAAATAATAAAAAGATTCAAATACAAACATCGTAAAGGCATGATGCAAATATAGCGAGTTGTGAAATTTGGGGCGTTTTATTTTTTCATGCCCATTTGAATAGCAAGGTTTTACGGCACCATAATGAAATTTCGTTCAGGATCCAAAACAAAAGGTCACTGTCACAAAGTGTATTTTTCTATGAAGACTCCATTTCATCCTTTAGTTTCGTTTGCTAGCAAAACTCGTCTGGTTTTTTTAGTGTGTGACGTACTGCACCGCTGTTTACAAATTGCAAAAAATGAGCAAATAAAACGTCATCTTCGGCTTATTTTAATAGGTAAACTAATTTGTTACATACAGGATTTTCCTATTTTTAAGTTTATTATTTATGAATACTTTAAGACGAATTTTCGCCATAAAATCAATCTTAAATTTTGGTTCGTTACCAAATTATTAAAAGAAGTGTAATTAGCTAGTTTCGCAAGCGTGAGGTTTGCTAAATAATTACTGATTTTTGAATTTATTTCCAATATTAAATTTATATATAAAATATGCACTACACAATGAACACTAAATTGCGAGTTCTAAATTGCTAGAATTTCATAAAAGTGGATTTTTTAAGCTTCGAGCTTCCTCCGCCGAATTAACTGCCTTTCTATTGCTCATACTTCATTTATAAAACAACTAGTGCACTATTTCTACACTTCGTTTCATATGAAATGCACCACCCATTAAAAATAAAGCGACGGGTTTGAAACTTTGCTAAAATAATGTTTCATTATTGCGTATGAAATGATCAGGTTTTCATAACAAATGATTAACAATTATAAGAAAACAATAACAACAACGAAAACAAAATTAATAATGTGTAACACCGCTATGAACAGCAATGCAAGCATTTACTCGTCGTGGCATGCTTTCTGACAAGTGGTCTATGTTCTCCTGGGGTTCTTGTTCCATATAACCTCAAGTTAGTGTCTCAGCTAGTCTAGGTTGTTAGGAGCTCTTGGCAATAATCTTAGCCGCCGGCCCATCACGTCCCAAAAATGTTCGATTGGCTATAAGTCCGGTGATCGTGCAGGCCAGGGCAACATTTGCAATTGTGCTTGTTGGAGCTACGCTCTGGAAATGTTTGCAGTGTGCGGACATGCGTTATCCTGTTTGAAAATACCGTTTGGCAACGTCTGCATGAATGCTACTAACACCGGTTCCAGGACATTATGAATATAGCGATGAGCATTTAAAGTGCCTGGGACGAACACAAGAGGTGATCTTCTACCGAAACAAATCGCCATCCCAAACCATAACTCCAGGTGTTAAAGCTATATGGCGTCTTTAAACACACTCTAGATTTCGTCTTTCTCCTCGATATCGACGTACCTTCCTACGGCCGTCATTTGCCCACAAACAAAATCTTGATTCGTCACTGAAGACAATGTCGTTCCATTGCTGATTCCAATGCTGCCGCTCTTGAAACAAAGCAAGCCTAACAGCCTTGTGATGTGCAGTTAAAGAGAGCCGTTGGAATGGACGGTAGGATCGCAGTCCAAAAGAAGAGATTCTTCGGTAAATTGGTGAAGAGCTGACATGCAGTCTACAGCAATAGACCTTGTTGTTTGAAAGCGGTCTCGTGTAGCCATTCTTCGAAGAAGTCAATCTTCACGAACATTGCTGCTACGTGGACACCAGCTGGACGATGTCGCTGAATGCCTTCTTCTGACCAAGCAGACCATATTCATGCAACTGTAGTGTGGTCCCGATTTGCCCTTCTACCTTCTACCTGCTTCTTTCATGCCAATAATTCGACCTCTATCAAAATCGGAAATGTGGTTAAAACTTCTACGTTGTCTTACTGGAGGTATTTTAAAACATTAATTCTGTCATAAAATGTAATAAAATCTCGAAGCAACTAATTAATGTTTACTAGATATTGTTTTGTTTCTAAGCAACAAGTTGATGAGAGACGATAGACGAACACAACAACCACTTGATTTTTTAATGGAAATAGTGATCATTTCATACCCAATAATAAAACATGATTTTAGCAAAGTTTCAAACACGTAGCTTTATTTTTAATGGGTGGTGCATTTCAAATGAAACTGAGCATATACATTAAAATCATCAGTCAACTAAGTAATACAATATATTTAATTTTTTGCAGAACACTGTTATCGAGTTTTTGAAGGGTCTTCTGATATCGCTTATAACATATACAATGGAACTATTATATACACTATGATGCTGACTTTTCAAGAATTTGATTAGTAATGGTTGAATCGCCCGATTAAAAGAATTGTTTTCTCTGTGGTCGCCCAATCGCGAACTGCATAAAGAAGACCAGTATTAAAAGGCAACACCTGATAATACGAAGTAAAGGATTACAAATCACCAGTAATTCTTCTGAATATGGAAAAAAGCTTACCCACAATAATGTTTCCAGGATATATATGACCATCAATGTCAACATTTACTATAATTTTCGTGTAGTTGTTTAGATGTAATAACTTGGAAATAAATCTAGTTTGTTAAACGAAACACAATGGGTGGGTGATTTTAATTGAAAAATAGATAAGAGACGATACACGGATTTAGTAGGAGATTTTGGTTTCGGAGATCCTAATGATTGGCTAGTTTACCAAAGGAATTACATGCAAGTCATCAGGGAATAGTGAGAATGAAATCGCTGGACCGATCATACATGTGGTGGCCAAAACTAGACGAGGAAATCGAGAAAATGGCAAAATCATGTATAGCATGTTTTAAAACCAGACCGGATCCGCCAAAAGCAGGGTTAACGCCTTGGCCAAACGCATCCAGGGTGTGTGAACGGGTTCACGTTGATTTTTTAGACTTGCGAAATAGAATTTACTTAATAGTGTTAGACAGTTTCAGTAAATGGGCGGATGTGCATGACGTGAAAAACAATGCAAATGCAGCTAATACGATCAGCAAGCTGCGGTTAACGTTTACGAGTATGGGAATTGCGGAGCTGATTGTGTCAGATAATGGGTCGCAATTAGTTAGTACGCAATTCCAAAATTTTCTGAAAAATAATGGGATCAAACACATCCCACACCTACATTTTATCGGGCGTCGAACGGGGCTGCTAAAAACGCGGTAAAAACGTTTATAAACGCATTAAAAGCCGCAACTTATGATGAAACAAACAAAAACGTCGATGTAGATACCTTGATGTGTCGGTTTCTCATCAATTACCGTAGCACTCCGCATAGTACCACGAAGGAATCACCTTCGAAGTTATTTCAAGGGCGGGAGTTAAGAACGCGCTTGAATTTGCTAACACCGAAGGAAGATGTTAAGGGAACTATTAGCTTACATACGCGGGACAGAAAATTCGAGGTGGAAAGCACAGTTATGGTTAGGGATTACCGTACAATTAATAACAAATTGTGGACACCAGCAATAATAAAAAGACGTGTGGGTAAGGTGACGTATATATGCGAAGCAGCGGAAAGCGGTCAGTATTGGAAAAGACACTTAAACCAGATCATTGGTTATGAAGGGAATAACCAAGATGACTTAGGCTTACAGTAAAATGGTGGGACAGACGCTAAACCGGCACGCCGTCGAATAGGTAGATTCGATTCTGAACCAGATGCTATTGTTAATAATGTACCAAACGTTAGTATAGATAATGAACGGATGGGGGTTACAAATAGTGATGTACAGATAGGAAGCTCAATTCGTAGAAGCGTAAGAATTAAAAATGTTCCGAATCGATTTGGTAATAATGTTGCGTTACCTAAATAATTTAACTTTAGATAAGTTAGAATAAGATAGCATGTATACGGTTGTAGGAAATACATTCTCGTAACCTTAAAAGGGAGGTGTGTGGTATATTGAACAGGTTGTTAAGTGAATAGTGGCAACGCTGTGTCAAAACAACTTAAACTAAGTGTAAGTAAAAAGAAGGGTCCCACATTTCGCAAGGACCTGACCACGGCATTCTCAGCTCAGACCTTATTGTAATAAGTTGTGTAAGTCAAGCCACCACAAACATACAATGTGATTGGCTACAGCAGAGCACCTTCAAGGTATTATTTAGTAAATAAGCCACCCTATACATTTTAACATTTTTGAATTCGCGTAAAATTATCTATTCAATGATCTCCTGCTTTTTCTTATTTTAGATGAGGCGGTTATCTAGAAGGTGTGAACATTTGGTCGACGCAAGATTTAAGAAATTAATTCGGTACGTGAGCATTGCGATTAATTATGATTACATATTTCGCAGTTATGTAGCGAAGTGATGTACTAAAACGACACAACCACCAAAAATTAATTTTATTATACATCGCTTTTTTTAGGGCGGGGATGGTTCAGTGGTAGAGAGCCAAGCTTTGGATGTAATAGTCTAAACGCTTCCCGGTTCGAATCTCCCCAGGGTCGGAAATTATTCTAATTCCTTGAGTGGTCAGTACTGGGTCCCGGTCTCCATTTGCCATTGGGGATCAAATTAATGGCACTCCTCGAATTACGGTCGCATTAGAGGAGTAACAAGACCATAAACAAAAACATTCACACACAACAGGCAAGCCAAGCACGGTTTCGCACCAACACGGTTACCCGTAGATTCGGGCCCTGTTGTGCATTGCACAAACTAGCTTACAAACGTACAAACGAGGATCATGATAATAACAATACATCGTTTTTACAGCACTGCAAATTTATTTTATTTCAAACAGCATTTTCTTTTTTCGTTTTTATTCTTCAGGAAAAAATGTTCAAGTGTGACGGGTGTGAAAATACCTTTACCAGAAAACACAGGGGGAAATTTTCTCACTAGATTTAGGTTTGCAGTTCTGATTCTACGGGAATTTTATCATTAGATTGACGTTAGCAGTTCTGATTCTGCGGGAATTTAGTCATTAAATTTATATTGATAGCCCTGATTCTCAGAGAACTTTGTCATTAGATTTATGTTGGTAGCCCTGATGGTAGGGAAATTTTGTCACTAGATTTAGGTTGGTGTCCCTGATTCTAGGAGAACTTTGTTACTATATTTAGGTTGGTGCCCCTGATTCTAGGAAAAAATTGTCACTACATTTAGGTTGGTAGCCCTTATAGCGATTGGATTCCTCTATACACCCTTTTCATAATGCTGAGTATTACGTCGATTTGGGCTACTTTAAGTGAAGGTCAACTCGTCAGTGAACTATAGGTTTTGAAAAAAGTAGGAGTTTCCCTTTCCATTTCCAATCCCCACCAACTTTATGTCAAATCATGGCTACTAGATTATATAGAAACAAAAGTTAAATAATACAACGGTTTGCAAAAATATCTCTGAAAATAGCGATTTTAGGTATAGGACAATATTCATAAGAATTGTGGAGAATTACTGTGCCAATTCAAAAATGTAATAATATATAGAGTATTCCGTAATACATTAACAGACAACGACAATCTAATTACAAATTTGCCAAATAAATTAGTAACTTGGAAGAATTATACAGAACAATTATTCAGCGACTACGGGTAGACACACACTACACTGAATAACAGACGAATGACCAGAAATTTCAGAAGTTTAACTTTTAAGTGTAGACTTGGAAAACTGTAAGAAGTACACGATTATTCACTCAAATCTGATCGGCAAGCCGCAGTCAGCTGATGAGCAGTGGCGTAGGTTTTGTTGTAAAGTTGAAATACTTATACATAGACGAGCTAACAGCAACGGCTAGGCTAAAGCGCGAATTCCACGTGCAACGCCGCTGAATTCTAACCTCCGCCAAAATCTGAATGTGGATTCGTCTGAACCAACACTCGTTTCTGCCCATTGTGTACTTCTTACAGTTTTCTACGTCTACAATACCGGCGTTGTACCAAAAATAGCTGTCATCTACGTTTATTGCAATAGCAGAAATATAAAATTCAATGGAATGCAGCGACCATAGAACAATTAGTTGAATATTGCACGCGCTTAAGATTCTGCTGAATATAATCCAGAATTAACCGGATATGTGAAGAGCACATAACTGAAACCAAGTTCGACTTAGATAGCTTAGATACAGATACAGAAGAGGCATTCTTGGGTATTCAAATACTCCTATTCGTTGCAGAGACGTAAACAGGAACGTTTATGCTTGCTCTTATGTGCATTTAAATTTGTGCCACTCTGTCTGAATTAATGTCCTACTTTAATTGCCGTTTCATAAGGATTGAAAATTCTATTTTAATTGCTGTTCGTATGTTGATAACAGTTTTCGTTATTATTTTCTTTTAAAGATTGATTTATGACGCGACTAATTTCGAGGTTTCCCTTTGTAAGTTAGATTTGCCGTTCAAAAACATTTCCAGGAATTCTTTTGTTAGCAGTGCTAGCTTTCAAATATCGCTTCCCGAATATTTCTCGGAAGACGCACGTGTTAATTTCGTTCTAGAACTAGTTCGTAATATGTTACAATATTTTGGGGGAAATGCAGGTTTGAGTCGCGTGAGTTCATCAGTCAGCCTTCAATCTTCGCTGAACTCCGGTCCACCAAATTCCATCTTCGGGGGGCCGTTAAGAAATTAAGTACGGCCGGGCTTCGGTTTTTCGATGGGTATCCATCGCGTAATTTCGTATCGCTGCATCACCGTGGAGGGAACAGAATATCGACAAGTGTCGGATTTTAAAGAAAATACGCTGGATTTCAACCCTAAAAAGGCAGTTCATTGCGAATTTGCCGATCGCCTTTGGCGGATTAGTATCGAACCCATTGTTCCTGTACCTGTGCCATAAAAATTTCGTCCCAAAGTTTTCTGAAGCCGTCTACCTTTCTTTTCCTTCCGGACCGGGATATAACCCCAAACCGTACCTGCATCTGTTCAACACCTCGACATTGTGCCTGTCTCCGCCTCGTTACTACAAATCAGGGTAAAGAAACTAAGTTTTTTGTTGCAAAGAAAGTATCAATCTTTTTTGTGTAGTGAAAAAGAAATCCCTTTTCTTTCACGCGTAAACTTGCAAAATTCCAAGTGACTGAACCTTTTTGTTGTTTGTAACAAGAGCGACCTTCAGTCACAGATAGTTTTTTTGTATTACTAAATGTAAAGGTTAATTATTGTGTTATTTGTGTTAGCTCTGACGCCGCTGGCTGCGTAGTCGATTGGACCATTTACGCGCGCCAGTGACGGCGGGCACCTTTTGCTTAAGCTCTCAATTTGACTATCTGTAAAATAGAGTTATTAAAATCACCTTTTGCTGTCATTCTTTTATATTGCCAATAATTTCATTATAAGTGTTTTAGAATTCAGTATATCTTTTATTATTTTGTATTTGTATTTGTTTGTGCATGAATTTTGCAAGCTTCATATATATAGGAGGAGGAACAATAAAGGTGAGTCCGATTCCCGTAAGCTGCTGGCCCTCGGCCTTCCACAAAAACCTGCAATCAGCTGTATTTGGAAGGTGGCGCCCACTAATTTTGACCCACTCTGTACACAACTAGGAAGATTTCCTCCCGTAAGTGATTTCCGTGAACTCCCCCTACTCCTCTGAGGTAAGCTGTAGCTTTTTTTTCCACCTATCCAGTTACGGGTCGACAAAAACCTCGTTTGACCCGTAACATTGCTTCATCGACCACATATAGAAAAAGTTAGAAACGACGACCTGTTTCTCTGCATGAACAAAGACAGAAGGTAAACTTTCGAAAAACGCCTTACCACCACGATATTTAGAACACCTAAATACGTATTTCGTACGTCATTAGACTTCAGTTGTTGAGTTGGTCAAGAACTTATCTCCGGAGGTATTCCTCAGCCAAGTTCCTTTAGTTAGTTCAAATTCCTACTCAAAATGGCAGCTTAGTTGCCGAAATACGTATTTAGTGTTCTAAATAACGTGGGGGTAACGGGTTTTCCAAAGTTTATTTATGTACACCGTCTGCAAACAATCGCAAAGACAGTGATAAAAACTGAAAAGAAAAAAAATTGGAATGCTTCTGCAGGATATTATACAGAAGAAAATTGAAGGACAAATTATAGGAAGAAGAAAAACATCGTGACAAGAATTTGAGAGTATGGTTTGGGAAAGTACAATCTCGTCATTTAAAGCAGCTGTATCTAAGGTTAAGATAGCATTATGCGAAAATCATTTACAACCTTTTTCGTCCCACTGCTGGGCATCGGCTTCTTCTCTGCCACGTGTTTCTCCTCAGCGCTAAAGTAGAAATACGGGGGACCTACAGTTTAACGTCGAATCCGAACGACAGAAATTCCAGAGAAGATTTTTAGCATTAAGATCCCACGGTTGCAAGCCGGATTGGGAAATTGACTATAAAAATTGACACTATGAGAAAATATTCTTCTACGAATGAAACTATATACATAATTAAAATAAATAGTGTGACCTTCATTTCCATAATTTTCGTTATGATTAAAACATTTTGGAAGGTTTTTAATACAGTCCATTTGACATATCATATAATCAATAACTTATTTTATTTATAAAAGTAGGTAAGGCGAAGAAGTCGTTCCATTTTATACTAACCCCACTTTAAAAATAAATTAATTCCAGCTAAGTATACAAAAAATATTTGTGTGAAATGATAGCAGATCTCTATTAGGAAAATCCAATCACTAGGGATCTAAATCATCTTCATTTTTTTCATTTTTTCGCCCTCTACGCACATAAACATAAATTTGCATTGACATCTCCCATTATCTTAGCAACATCTTCGAGAATATCCCATTCGGCAAATTATGAAACATTTCCCACGCAAAGCCTTTCAAGGCTCAGATTGGTTTCAGAAACTGGGTATAAAACTTTAATCTTGTTCGTCATAATGAAGGGGGTAAACGTGCCTCAATTACACTTACTACGGCACATTTTATTAGCCAAATCAGAAGTGCGTTCGAGTAAGAACGATCTGGCTTATTATAGCGTAAAATTCGCAGGAAGCCAGTTAATTGCAAAATAACCGTTCTAGTTATGAACTGTAGATTAATAACCTTCAGATTAATGCCATAGAGTAATTTTCGCTAAAGAGAGTACATGCTATTAGTACTCGGTTTCGCTAATTACTGAATCAAACTAATTTATCGAGAGGCAATGCGGCGATGTCGTTAATTGATGTTCATTAACACCTCGCTTTGTGCACCCTTTAGCAACTTAAAATTGAGTGCATATTCACACGGAACCTCAATGGGTCATATGTTGACGTAGTAAGAACTATTAGATGAATATTAATTAAGTTACAGAGACGGCTTGTAAGAAAGGCCCTAACAACACACAAAACAAATAATATATTCTTATAGAAAACCCTATATTATAAATTATAAATAATAAATAAATAAATTGTAATTTGTTGTTAATATTATCCACGTTGTTGAGCCTTAATTAATACTTTGATAATATGCTTCCTTGGATAATTTCCTGTTTATCAAATAAATGAAATTTAAAATTGCACTTATAAATTTTTGATAAATCTGGGCGATTTCCACAAACAAATAATTTACTCTTAATCTCAAGGTTTTAATATGCAGGAAAATCAAAGTTTTGGTGGAAAGATTATTAAAGATTGCAGTATGAATTTCTAAATGAATCAATGACACACGAGCAATCAATAATGTTTTACCTAAATATTCGTTTCCCTATATACATACGAACACACAAACAACTTATTAAAATCAGTTGAAATAATTTATCAGGGTTAAATAAAAATTCACAGCACTTTTTTCCGGATGTACTTGCGTTCCTTTTAAATTGATATTGCTGGTCGAAATTACGTTGGCAACCGTGGGTGGCCCAGTTGTAGGTACATTTGACATTCACCTGTTGATAAATATATCTCCAGAAATCTCTTGGAAAATCCAAACTCGCTGTTGCTAGCTTGCTGCCAGGTAAGTGAAAAAGTTTTAATAACTTATTTACACCTTGCTTGTTGATAAAATTGATCCATAATTTTATTGGATCGGTAAACTGTTGGAGTTCGTTAACATAACCTTGCATCGAAAATACTAAACACTATTAATTTTATTAAATTCGTAGTTAATCAACGTAGCGGTTTTTTCTTTTAAAATCACTTTAATTGTTTATAAATTATATTTGTTGATTATTAAATAAATTAACTGTTCAAAACTTTTCTTTCCATAATCCAAATTTGACGTGCCGCACTCAGTTGACATTTAGTTGCGTCAGTCATAACGAAACAACAACATAGAATCGAAAACAATAGACATGTATTAACGCCACGTAAGCAGAATTCCAATTCAATTTTCAAAGACACTTTTCTTTAAATTCACTTACGTGACTTTTGAAAATGCTTTGGTCCAACGAATACCTGACATCACTCCACCAACCAATTCGTTGGAAAGCAGCAAGTGCAATTAAAATTGAGATTGGGTCACTAGTTGTCCTAAAAGAAGATAACACTCCCCCTCTGCACTGGAAACTAGGTATAATAGCGGAAGTACATCCAGGAGAAGACGGTGTAGATCGAGTAGTGACTGTAAAAACCGACAGTGGTGTGTTTAAACGCAGCGTTTCAAAAATTTGCATATTGAGCAGTAATGATAACCAATAACTATGCGATGCAAGTGTTTGGTCAAATGTTAAAATTATATTATAAAGTTATGTTAGATTTATATTTTCTAGTTGATGTTTTTTTTATTTGTGTATAGATTGATAGATTTTTCCTTGTGCTAAATCTTTAATCTCGGGTTGTCCTACTCTTTAATTGTAACTAGTATTTGATTATTTAAGGTTATGTTAGACTTAATCTTATTTAAGGTTAAAAATAGTTTGTTGAAAGTCAATGCTTTCAAGGCCGGGTAAATGTTAAGTTCCCTCCCTGTATGTTAAGTTCCCGCCTTGTTATTGTAGCGGCGTAAGAGGCACGTCCGCCGGAAGAGGTTAGATTGTATCCAGAATGGTTGCTCAATAAATGTGCTTGTTCTGGTAGTAGCGTTTATTCTCGATAATACCACGAGTTGCAGCCCAAATCAACAGGATCCATAAGAATCCGAACATACAGTCTCTATCAAAAATGGCACGTGAGGTAAAAAAAAAGCTACAGAGACATGTTTGCAGCGTTCTACCTTTTTAATCAAATACACACCGCACCGCTATAACTATCACATTAATTCTGAAGTTTATGTTTCTATTGAAATTTAAATGATTTATACTTTAACCTATTGAATAAAAATTGATTTTCTTTAAGTACTCGATGTGCTTAAAGAACGCTTGCAATATGTAACTCATAAAACGATAAGTCTCTACTGGAGTTAGATACAATATTTAGAGATACCTTGGCTGTTGCCTTTAAATCATAATTGAATAAGCTTAAATCTAAGAATATATTGCAGAAAACCTTTATATTAAACTATGAGTCTCTATATTGAAATCATAAAACCGCATTTTTAAGACGGATTTCTTTAATATTAGCTTTCAAGCTTTATGAAAACTTTTTCTAAATAAAAACTCAATTTACTAAAAGTATATTCAAGGAAAAAAACATCAAATAACTAAAACAATATATATCTTAGACGTATACAGGGTGACCCATAAGTTGCGATGAAACGCCTCGTAGCGTTGTTCAGCAGTGCATACTAAACATCAAACAGCTAAAATATTTATTTTTCGCAGGCTACTTTTTTCACACGAGCTTCTTGAAGTTTGAAATTCGAATGCTGCGTTGTTACGGTTGCAAAAAGCCCCACGTTGCGGCGCCAATTTGTTACCGGCCAATTTAGCTTTTTCGACGACTCTTAACTAACTTGATGGAAAAGGGTCTACAGCTTAGCTCAGAGGAGTAGGGGGAGTTCGTGAAAATCGCTTATGGGATAAAATCTGTAGTTGTGTACAGGGCGAATCAAAATAAGTGGGTGCCACCTTCCAAGCCTAGCTGATTGAGTAGGTCCTCGTGGAAGGCCGAGAAGCCAACAGCTTACGGGAACGGGAACCTACCTTTATTGTGCCTCCTCCTATATATATTTGAAGCTAAATTGCTAAATGCTTGCTAAATTGCTAAATTTTTACATAACATATACAGAGTACACATAAATAAGAGGCAGTAAATTTTAAAACACATATAATGAAACTCTTACTAACGACGGTATAACGAAAAAAAATGACAAGAGTTATAACGCCGAAGTTTGAATTACAATTACAATTAAAATCTTTGAACGTTCAGGAAACAATAAATGAATAGCGATTGAAAATCGCTTTTGGGTTGTCTAAAAAGAGTTCAATATCGCGAAATTCTGCAAGTTTACGCGAGCAAAAAAAGGTTTATTTTACACTGCACAACAAAAAACTGATTCTTTACCTTGAAGTTCGTAGGAGACAGGCACATATAACGGCGATTTCCGGTTGTAGGGTCGAAAAACCATAAAGGGCCGGAGGACAGCGTTCTTCGGGGCAGCGTTGAGACAAGATGTAGCTGTTGCGCCCCGCCCCTGTAGAGTGACTAGTTGCTTCCAACTAGGTCAGTTAGCGTGGAGACAGAAGAAAGACTTTTCGGACGACGGAACGAACCAAATTCCAGCACAACACTTGCACAATTTCCTTATTTCCTTTTTACATCAGAAAGATCCGAACTAAATTCGACAGGAGCAATTATAATCTTTAATTGTCCAAAACCAAGGCGTACATTTTGCTGTCGCTTATTTATATACCCGACTGTACGTCGACTTACTCTTGCTCTACAGCAAAACAACACGGTACGGTAAAACTTGGAATAGCAAACGCCGCGAAGAAAAAGGAAACGATATATGCAACGTTACAACCGTCGGTCTCTACAAGGGTCTGACTTCGACTTTTGTAACGGCCCTCGATTGATGGTATCTTCGAAGACCGGAGTCTGGCGGAGATCTAAGGCTGACTGAATTAAAAGCGCAACGGGGATCAGCACCCCCTCAAAAGGTTGCACCACATTACAAAGTGTTACGCAAGAAGTTCTAAAAGGAATTTGTTTTTAACGCGCGAGTTCCAGGAAGCGTTCGAGGTCGAGCGCGGAAGAAAACAAAAGTCTGCAGTTTTCACACAAAGGAACTATTAACATATCTCGAACTTCGAAAAACAAAACAAAATAGTGAAACGGTAACCGAAAATAAGACTGCAATGTAACCAAAATTGTATCCAATATACAAACGGCAATTAAAATAGCGTGACCAATCCTTACGACGCGACAAACAAATTAAGAAATCAATTCAAGCGTAGCGGCAAATTTGAAAATCACATAACAGCGTATCTTTAACAAAAAAAGCTAAACTAATAGATATTATCCATGAAAGTAGTTCTTCATCAATAAATTTAAAATATTAATAATAAAAATGTCTTCCGCACACAGGTCCAAATTGCAGATTTTTGATCTAAAGACTTTGTTGAAAACACGATATGTAGATATGGCATCAAAACAAATCTAAGCAAGGCTGATAGTAGTTTCTATTTAACCCTTTAACACTTAGTGGTTAAAAATTTGGCCACCAGGAAAGATCCCTGTATGCACACCTATCGTTTTTTTTCTTAATGCTAGTTAAAAGGTATTTGCATGTTGCCTTATGAATGGTGTGCTCCTAATGAGGTGTATTTTATTAATTTGATCTGTCAGGAGCCATTAATTGGGGTGGCTAAGTAATTAGCCACCAAGCTTTTAGGTACACCTCTAATTCTGCATGTTTGGTGGTTAAAAATGTAACCACATTTTAATAGCAAGTAAAATCATGGTTTTCTCAAAGAAAATTATTATTCTGCAATACAATATCATTTATTGATATAACTAAAATTTTGCCTTACACAAAATAAAGGTAGTAATGTTTGTTACAAAGTTATATAACAAAACATTGTAGAACATACAAACCAAGAACAGAAGCACTTTATAATTCTCTCTCAAAACAAATAATTATTGATGTTAGCAAATAATACAAAATATTGTAAATTTATAACTAAAAAATACTCTTACAAATACTAACCAACAGTGTGAAATGGAACAAAACAAACTAAGCATAAAGACACTTTGCAAGACTTGCACTCAATTGATGAACGCTTCACATCTTTCTTGGTGCTACAGTATGGACAGGACATCTTCTGCAGCTACCTTTTACTGGTAAATGCTCACCAACGTTACTTATCTTTATAATAGTAAATGCAAAAATAAAGCTGAAAGGTTATGCAGAAAACCAAATAGCAGTATTTTTTTCCAAAACAAAAATTTGTAGTCAACACCAAACAGCAGCGTCCGCTACGATACTGCTACATGGCACGCTTTTTTGAAATATGAGAAATAACACGTGAGCCGTAGGGTTTCTAGATTAATATGCTATGAAGTTTAGTTTCAGGATACCCTAGGTTTACAAAACATGTATCATTTACTTTTAACAATAAATAGCTTTGTAATAATTGACCTCCAAAGTTATGCATATTTTGTTCAAATTTAGGTTAGAATTATCATTACTATGAAAATGATATAAATTGCAACATAAACCTTTAGATAATATCGAAAAAAATAAAGTATACTTACTTGCAAGGGATCGTATTTTACAACAATACACCATAACACCGTATAAACTCATCAAACTCAATAAAAAAAAGTATTTGTTGTAAAAATCAAATTAGCACTGCACCCAAGTGCACAACATCTGAAGAGTGGTCAAATATTTAACCACCTATTATATGGGGGGCGCTAAATCCCATCACGTAATTTTGCAATTGAAAGTGGTTAGCTCATTAGCCACTAAACATCTACAGAAGCTATACGTGTCAATATGGTCCACTTCGGATAAGTATACAACGTAATATTCACCTTAAATGAAAGTGGTCAAATTTTTAGCCACCATGCCATAAAGCAAATGAAGCCATTCAATGCTTGAGCGCTAAAGGGTTAATTTCACACTGCTGTTGCAAATTCTACAATTGTCAAACACATTTTTCTGTTCTTTTTTGTATATTCCGTTTCACTTGAATTAGTGGAATACATATTTTCTGAGTACACGGACATGATTTCGATTCTTGGAGAGGTTGGTGCTAAGTGTAATGCAGTGGCAAAGTTATATGCTGAAAGCTATCCAAATAGGACATATCCAAACCACACAGTTATTAAACGACTACGAGAAAAAGGAAGTGTTGGTCTAAAAAGAGTTGGTGATCGTCCTTTTATAGTACGACAGCCCAATATTAAAGAAAATGTGTTAGATTTGATTTAATGAGAGCCTACGAGAAGCGTACGTGGTATTTCTCGCATTGTACGCATACCAAAGTCGACAGTACACAGAATATTACGCGACAGCGGCCTATATCCTTTTCGAAAATCGAAAGCGCAACACTTATTGCCACAGAATTATATTGGACGAGTTGGGTATTGGGAATGCCTATTAAATCAACATCAGAACAATCCGAATTTTATTGGCAATATGTTGTGGACAGAAACGCTATTTACCCAGAATGGGGTTTACATGCAACTCATGTTCAAAGTCATCAAGATCAATACGGTGTTAATGTTTGGGCAGGTATAGTAAATAATTATTTGATTGGTCTTCTTATTCAAGTAAATCGTCTTAATGCTGAAAATTTTCTACATTTTCTAAATGAGCATTTTCAAATACTATTGGAAAATATTCCACTGAGCATTAGACAAAATAATGTGGTACCAACAAGAATGTGCTCCAGCCCATTATGGAATCATGGTTCGAGATTGGCTTCAAAATCAATTTCCAGATCGGTGGATTGCTCATGGGCTATAACTTGGCCTAATCTAACTCCCTTAAATTTCTATTCATGAGTTATATAAAGGATTTGGTATATCTCGCAACAGTGAACAATGTGGACGATTTAACAAATCGTATCAACTAAGCGGCAGCAACTTTAAACGAACACATGCTCCAAGGAGGACAAAGTTTAATTGTAGTGAGTTGTGTAGAAGAATGCCATAATGTTGGTGGTAGTAATTCTGAACAGTTTCATTAATTTACAGACAATTTTAATTCTGATTTGTCTCTGTCCGCTGTTTTTTTCTTATATTTATAAGTAATTTGTGTTTCGGAAGTGAAAAGAATTGATAACTACTTTATTCAGCTGTAGATTAGACCTATTGGGGATACTACATTAAAAACAATTGTGACGCCTGACAATTATTTCCAAGGGAAATTCTCCACACTAAGTAAGTATATAATTGGTTAATGATAGCCTCCCGGAACCTCAATCGAAGATGGGCGGTTCTCTGCTTTGCTCGAATAAATATATTAATTAACTTTACGTTAATTACCTGAAAGGGCGCCACCGACTTATATAAAAAATAGTACACCACCATTAACTCAGATGTCGATCGGTTAGTCGGACCCCAAGTTTATTACTTACTTAATTTGTTACTCAAAGAATACAATGATAGGAAATAATAAATAATAAGTCCAATTGCAGCAACAATATTTAATATCAACATCAACATAAATTTATAGTTCATAAACCCCAATTAACAACATTAACGTATTTGTTTCCTTGAATCCTGTATCGGTTCACAATTACCAGTACGCAATCACTCCATATATCCTCAATAATTAATAACTTTGAGCTAAACTCCAACAACTCCCTCAAGCCGCGTCATACACCCTAGTCATGAAAGGCCTTCCAAGATCTACGGCGCATATGAGAAATCAAAATCGCCGTTTAACCCGAATAAAACGCAATACTACCGCTCCGGTTGACTTACACTGTATTATGTACGCTAATACTTATACACGCTAAAATACCAATGTATTAAGCCAATAAAATGATTCGAAACACCCTGTGCAATTACACCCTAATTTTATCTACCCCGTAATATAAAGAAATTCATACACATAAACAAAGAGTATTTACATTGACTCCAAAATCGTCGAAATTGAAATTAATATGCACTTCCCTGGTTAATCTGGAATGGAACGTTCTAGAACAGCCTCGACCCCGGCACGTGTTTTCACTGCAGGCGGCTGGATTAAATTCGAATACTATTTCTCGCAAGCAGCAGATACAACCGTTGAAAGTGCAGAAATCTTCGGACAAATCTCGCCATCCCCAAATTGTCTAAATTCGAATACAAGGAAATGTTAGGCCAGCCAAAACTTAAAAGAAAAAGGAAACACTTACCAATCGGTAACTACGATTGACTCGACAAAAATTACGATAAAAACGAAACGTTGATCAAAGCGGCCAAAAATGCCAATAACGTAATCGAACAATCTATTAAAGATCACGTTATCACTTAAGATTTACTCAGAAAATCGACATGAACTCAAAGTGGAATACACTTTAGCGAGAAAAATCTATGCAACGAGTCGTTCGCTTGTCAGACGCAAAGCAAAATCCGACCGGAAATCCTGTTTATCTAAAATCAACCACGCGCAGTTCCAAAAATGCTGAGAAAGAGTGAGGGAAGCGCGAAGTATGCACTCCTGAGCCCAGTGTGAAATGGGTTGCAGACAACCTAGGCGAAAATACCGTTACACAATGCTCCGGTAACTCTACGTCATAGTGATGGAGAAATTCGTTGTCTAAATAGTTGATTTGTGTTATCAAAATCGTCAACTGGCCTAGATAATAATAATTATGTAAGACATGTTTTTTAATAGTTTTCCATAGTAACTGCAAAATATTTTTCGCAGAGGACACAATATGCATATTACACAGTTACCAAGCTTCTCTAGCCTGTGAAAAATAAATATTTTATCTGTTTTCTATTTAGTGTGCACTACTAAACAGCGCTACGAGGCATTTTAACGCGAGTTATGGGACACCCTATACATTCTGACTGTTTGCAAAAATTGTTTATTAATTTTCAAACAGGCTTACATACAACTAGCTGAATTTGATCTCTAGTGCTGTGAATGTTTTCATTTCCTAATATGTTGTCACATATACCGTTCTGAAAATCTATTTGAAATCTAAAATAAATTGTTTAGAAAATTGCAATGTTGTCATACCAACAAGTTCCTTATTAAACTTATACTGTATATACGTTTTTAGAGCTCCGTATCTTTACCTCGAGATTCACGCGAAATTTCTTATTTTTATATTTTATATTTATTTACTCGTTTACGCCCTGCAGAGTTTATACGTCAGTTTTCAAACACCAATCAACTTACGATTGGCAGTTTGAGTAGAAATATTGTTAAAGTTTAAATAAATAAACCCCAGCACAAACAAAAAGTTGTTATCTTAAATGTCACATACATAACAATATTCACTATTCAAACCGAATGTCGGTGAGAGTGCAAATTTCTGTTTGTACTAAAAGCAATTAAAATTGACCTGTTTATCAAAATAGAAAGAGCACAGTCGTATATTAGGTTTTGGGAGTTCAAGGGCGTCTATAGGGTGCTTCTGGAAGAATTGTCATCCTTTTACGGCTACTATTCAGATATCTTACATAAATAAGATGCAAAGAAAGAAAATTAGGACGAAATAATTGGTAAATCTTACGCCACCTTTCAATTATTTGAAGAATTAATGTCGATTTACTGTGCTGTGAGTGGAGGGCTCGGTGTAAAAACGAGACAAGACGCTCTTTATTAACAGATTTCCAAAAAATGGTCTCAGGCGTCGAATGGAGTGTTGGTTTCTGAAAGGGCGCATGCCCGCGCGTACAAATAAATTAGATCTAAACACCTCTAGGAGGCGGACGTAACGTGCTTGGTGAAATTATGGTAGAGCCCAAACTGTACTAATTAAAACCTCAACAATTAAGTCAGATAGTGTGTACACAAGAATCAATAACTATAATTGGGAATACCGAGTGATTTCCTTTCTCGTTCGTTACGGATAAAATTATTCCCGTTACTCTTTTTCAACGTTGCCGTGAAGATCTATCTTTCCAGTAAGAAGGCTGCGCCGCAGCTTATCACTTTTCGTGTTTAAAACACATAATTTTATCGGTATTTTTCTGGTATTCCAATTGCATCAACTGATGATCATACATCATGCTGTGACGTTAGTGCAGCTGACTCTTTCCTTCTTATCTTCTATCCGTGGGGGCGTCAACCAAGCGTAAACCACCCTTTCGACTTCCGGTTCCTCAACGCAGACATAATGTAAAAACTGTCCGTATTACTTCTATTAAATACTAGTGCAGATTGTAAACAGTAATTATGTGTTTATTATTTGACTCGGTTTATGAGACGTAAAAGTATCAAGAAATTAAGCAACCTCTTGTTGCTAATTGTAGAATAGATTTATTAATTAATTTGTTTTTATATTGCGAACTCAGCTAATATTGGCTACTCAATCCTTTCCATTTTTTATTAATCTTACCGTTGATGTCGTAATCAGTGATGACCAGAGAAATAGATTCGGACGTCCCGAGGCTTCTTTATTATATATTTAATTATGAAAGCAGCGATTCTAGTCCTAGTTTGAAAGTTGTTTACCTGTATATGTGCAACCTTTTGTTTCTTATTTAGTTTAATACATATATATAAGGATTATTTAAAACCCTATGACTTGTTATTTTGTGTACTTTCCCTCTTGTGTGCATTTTACAAGTAATAGTGGGAAAAGAGGGATCGTAAAAATGTAGGTTCGACTCACAGTAAGCCGATGGTTGACCCTTTCACGAGGATCCAAATATAGCTGCGACTTGAAAGTGTAGCGCCCACTTATTTTGACATACCCCGTGCATCGTATTAATAAAGACTTTCTTCTGGTAATCGTGTTATGCGATTCTTCTCTCCTCACTGTGCTAACCGAGGAACCCGTTTTTAACGGTTTGTTGCGCGCTGATGAAAACGTTCGTTTGGCGCGTATCACTACTGCTAATTTTATTTTTATAAACAATAATATTTATTGTTACATAATGTGCGTATTTATTTTAAATCTAAAGACTACTATTTAT
>JABXWE010004078.1:0-33969 GCA_014611495.1 Limonius californicus
CGTTCCATTGTGATATTTTATATAATTGTGCCATTTTTATTGTTGTTTTGCTTTACCAGATCCGCGACCAATTCCTTAAGGCCTTTTACTTCTTCCACTAAATTTTTTATTATCGCTTGTTGTGAGTCTATCATCTGTTGCATGAAGAACATATAATTGTATTGATATGATGGAGGATTTTGGGTCATATTCTCTAAAGGGAGTTGTGGAAAGATTGATTCTGTATTAATATTATTAATATTATTGTCTTGTGCGTTTGAGGTACTGGGCCTTACTTCTTTAGCAGGAGCTTGGGTTTGTTGGACCGTGAGTGGGTTATTTTGTTGGGGCTGGGTTACTGGCAGTTGTCTTTCCCTCAGTGGTGGGAATCTTCTGTCCCTGATTTGTTTGTACACTACGCATCCTCTGTAATTTGCCGGGTGTTCCCCCTCGCATAGAACGCATTTGGCTTTAGTTCCATCGCCTTTCTTTTTCGGACATGTCTTATAGTTATGATTCTCAGCACACTTCACGCATCGGTGTGGTCGGTTGCAGTAATTTTGCGTGTGGCCGTAACTTTGGCATCTTTTACATTGTGCTATTTCCCTCCTTTTATCAATGTACTATGTATGTGAATCACATTTTTATGCATGAAGTAACTTCTGTTTCCTACTTGGATCCTTCTAGTTATCTCATCATCTAGGTTATTTTTGCATCGAGTTGTGCTCGTAGATACACGAATTAATTTACTTCCTCGAAATTATAGCTTTCTATTTGTAAATTTTTGGTTTGGAAATCCCGCTTGGATAATCGGAGGTATTTGTTTTCGTTTTAACTTAGCCTCATTTCTACTGCAGTCCTTTCCAGCTTTATAAAGACATGTTTTAGCTCTTGCTGACAACTAGTCGCTATAACCATCCGCACTTATTTGAGAGCTTTTCGTCTTTATGGAACCCGTCACCTTTCTGCGTATGGTGTCAGTCGATTATACACGACCCACGAAAATATGTTATATTGAACACAGTAAAGAAACTTCACTGTAGTTATAACACATACCCCGGTCGCCGTTTTTAAATATAGGAACAATTACACTACACTTACATCCCTCAGACATCTTCGCTGTTTTCCATGCTAATTTTATCAGCTGATACATTTGTCCGTATAAAGACACACCCCCGTTCGTTATTAACTCGCCCACTATACCGTCCAGCCCAACTGCTTTATTATTTTTCATCCTGTGTATTACTTTCACTATTTCTTCATATGTGGAGCATTCTTCGTTTTGAGTTGCTAGTCTATTACCTAATCCTCCTTGTTCCTCGTCCTCTATTTCAAGATTATTTAGGAAGTTGCTGAAATGCTACTCCCATCTATCTAATACTTCTTTTTTCTCAGAGAGCTGATCTCCCTCTTTACTTTTGCAGTTCTACAATCCTACTCTTACATTAGCCGTGTGACTTCTGATGTCCTTATAATATTTTCTTGTTCTTCTGTAATAGTGATGTGCTTCTAGTTTCAGTATTTCTTGATTGTAATATTCCCTCTTTTTGTTCTTACACATTTTTCTATATTTTGTGTTGAAGGCTTTGTAGGTTTGTCAATTCTCATCTGTTGTACTTGTTAGTCTCCATTGTCTTGCTTTATTTTTACCACGAATAATTTCTCTACATTGAGCATCAAGCCATTCCTTGTTTCTTTTTGTCTTTCCTGTATCCTATTATTTTTTCGGTAGCCCATTAAATATTGCTTTTTATTTTGCACGATTCCTGTTGTTTGAATAAAACTCTCCCTATATTTCTATTTCGTATCAGTGTTTTGTAGTTTTTCTGTATTAAATTTTTTCCCTTATGTTCATTTACTTCTGGGAGTAACTCGACTGTTTGTCTCATTCGTGCAACAACTGGGAAGTGATTTTTTTATGAGTGAAATTGTTTAATAGCATTAAATGTAAATGTTAATAAGCAATTAATGTTACCAGAATATAGGTAAATCTCAACTGGTATGTATCATGACTACTACAAAAGAAAAGATTTATTTTTTGATGGCAGTTTATGTTGATTGGTTAGTTCAGATAATAATTCTAAATTGAAAATTTTCTATTCTTAAATACTCCTTATAAAAACCCGTACACCCGATTCTATAATAGTCATATGTATACGATAAAATATATAACTTGCAGCCACGAGAATATGTTGCTTAGCAACTTCCCAATATAAGGTTTGCGAGAAAAATTATTCCAAAAGCTTTTGGAACATAAGTCTGCGAAAGTGTCGTTAAGGAAATATTTATCCCTCAAATTTACAGATTCAATTTAAAAAACTGTTAGTACGTAATAATGCATTTGCGGATACAGATCCATTTGCAACTAATCCCTTCCCACAGTTTACAGCACCTGCGAGAACTTCGTCGAATTGGAAAACAATAAACTGTATGTATTAACTAGTTTCGGATGATATGGACGTGAGTAAATTAAATAATAAAAGCATTTATTTGAATATTTGAACAGAATAAGTGTATTTTGATACAAGTATACTGTATGTGCAAGAAAGTAAAGTATGCATCTAATATAACAGGTATTAATTTATCATTATACAGAAGAATAAGTAACTAGGTAGACAGTGATTTTCTGTAGCTAATGATAATTTTATAGTAAAAAATGTGTTGAATAGAAAACTTTCCCATAGTTCTTAACGACACATCCCCGTAATGATAACTATTTTTAATTTATGGCATTAACTAAGATTTTTGAAAAATAGGACAACCTTTATTTTACAACTATTTTGTCTGTTTACAGTAAACTAACAATAGCAGGGTATGCGTGCTTATATTAATAATTTATTCGCCATTAAACAGTTCCGCCATTTTAAAAAATCTGTGTGGTATACACGAGAAGTTTCAAAGGCGAAAAACGATTAGCAGACTTAATTCTATTCTGTTCACCGAAAACAATTATCTGAGAACGATTTGTAGCCAAGTACGATTCACCTCAACAGAAAACGTCACGTCACGATTGTTTTTGGAAAACCTGCGTAAATTGGCTCAGCAAGGCATATTGCATCTGCTGTTTCTAAAATATCAATAACTACGTACATATACGTATTGGCATACACACGGGCAGATATTACAAAACAATCTTTTTGCAAAAAGGGCGGCAATCGGGCTGTCACCGAATCGTTTTCGTTAAATTGTACCCAGGTCATTTAATGTCAAATTTTTAAAGATTGAACTAGTAGTATATTTACTTTGCTGCAATTAATTGATTTTGTGCATATGATTCTGCTAAAGTTCTGATTTCAGTTATTGTGTAAAGCGACTACGTAATTCAAGGATTAACTGGGCGGGCTACTTAGAGATTAAACACTCCAGACTTTATCTAGTTAGAGTATACATTGGCTACCAAAACTATGGTTCAATTACCATGAAGTCATTCAAGTATTTAAATAACAATATGCATATACCGTTATTCCACATCTTGCACGCTTATCACAGTGTACCTAGGTTGCGCTTGTATAAACCGAGAAATTTTTAACTTTCCCTGATTTAACTGCTTAATGTCTATAAAATCCCTTAACTTAAAATTTACAATTCTGGTATTATTAATGTTTAAATTTTCTAGTATAAATTCTATAGAATACGTTGCCTGGGTTGATTAATACATAGACTGTTTAACAAATTCAATAATTGTCTAATTTGCAGCTTTAGAGGCAAAAACATTAGTGGTTAATTTATTTTTTTTGTTAACTTTCTTTATATGAACTGAAACCAATTTTTTTCCGTTGGGGTATCATAGTTCAGTAAAATAAGGATCAATCTATAGAAAAATTCCAATCCAGCTGTATTTTGTACACGCTCCTTTATTTAAGGATTATAAGTAACGTGCAGAAGGTCCTCGTCGATATCATGCCGGCTGCGCATACTTTTTCAAGGGAGAGACAATTATTGATGTATAAAACTGCTCTACGGAAAAGGTTATATAGGATTTTTACCTACGAGCAACCGTTTTCACCTTAAATGGCCCACAAAGCATCAACTGCGTAGAATAAAGAAATAACAGCCACACATTTGTTTCCATACCACCTTCGAGGTAAAATGTAGTTGTTCTTTACGCGCCTTCCTCGGTAGGCCTAATATATGTGTATAAAATTATGATACTTCCTCGTCATTATCTTCAACCTCTGGCGCTTCTTTGCTTTCGTCTTCTTCAGTATCACTTACTTTTTCTAATGTATTTGATGTTATATTATAGTACCTACACCTTGTTACGGGCCAAACGGGCTTTTCCGTCGACCTGTAACCGGATAGGTGGAAAAAGACCTACAGCGTAGCGAAAATCCCGTTATCAGAAAAAAAACGTCGTTCTGGCCCAAGAGTCTAGTGTCTACTCTTCGTAACGGCTCTTCCCCGTAGATGGAATTTCGGGAAGACCCGGAGTCATCGAAGATCGAAAACTGACTTTTTAATTTCGTAACGGCCCTCGTAAATTGACTGACGACCTAAACGCGCCTCAAATCTGTATTACCCCCAAAATATTGCAACATAATTCGAAATATGGTGTAAATGTTCTAGAATAATTCGGCACGTAGATTCTCAGAAGCGTTCAGGACCAAGCGCGAATAAGGCAATATTCGGCAATTTCAACTTACAAATGGAACTGTCAACGTAACTCAATCTTAGAAAAACAAAATAGCAAAAACTGTAACAAACATAAAACTGCAATTAAAATAACGTTTTTAATTCCTATGCAGCGGCAATTAAATTAAGGAATTAATTCATATAAAGCGGCAAATTTTAAAAGAACATAACAACCTGTTAAATTTTTATCACTCCCAGCCACAGCTGCCGCCGCTCAGCACCATCTATACAGTGTCTACTGCCAGGAACAAACTTGGTTAGGCAATGATTTGAATTCTGAACAATGGGAATGTGTAATTAATAACAATCTTTTTGGTGTTCGTAATGTCATTTTTGAGCGAGAGGTCGTGGTGCAAATTGTGGGTGTAGGAAAGGGGAATTTCCATGGTCCGTAGGTTCTGGACAATCATACCTGAATGCCATTTCTGATTATATTAACATAGAAGAGTCGAAATAGGACGCAAAACAATTATCATCATATTATACACGAAAATCAGAAATTTTAGCTTCTGCAGGAGGAATTATATAAGAATCGAATTCAATTGCTTTGAAGTCGGACAGTTCGTAGGATCAGTAACATAGATGTGCAATAGATTTACTGAGATAATCGGGTAACTTATTTCATCTAGAAGGTAGAGTAGACGGAGAGATGGAAGAGCAATGAAAGTTAGAGTTACTGCAGGGGCAATTGTTAAAATTAATTCAAGAGTTTGTCCTTCCAGAAGGAATCGATTAATATATTTATTGAAAAATAAAATGAGTATGATGTATCTTGCTATAAGGGTAATTATTAATAGAATAATTATTGCATGATCGTGGAAGAAGATGTGTAGTATTATTAAGGGTGAAGAACTTGGGCATTAATATTTAATCAGGTTGCCATTTTTCTAAAGAAGTTGGACTTAAATTCATTATATCATATATTCATATATTCTGCTATATTAGAAATTAATTAGTATAGGTAATTCAGAGTATCTATGCTCTACTGGTGAAAGCTTTTTTAATAATTCAACTGATAAACACATTTGATAAGAGAAACTATTTTGTCGATATTATTCTTTCTCAAAGAATGAACAAGATTCTAACTGTTGAAATTAATGAACCTACCGAGGAAACAAGATTTCATGATAAATAGGCGTCTGGGTAATCAGAATAACGTCAAGGAAGCCAAGGAAACGCTGAGGGAAGGAAGTTATGTTTACTACAATAAATATAGTTAAGAATTTTGTTTTAAGTAATTTATTATTTAGGTAGAATCCTGTGAAAAGAAGGAATCAGTGAATTCATTCTCTTATAATTGCAAATACTGCTCCTATAGCAAGATCATAATGGAAGTAGGCTGCTACATAATATTTGTCATGAACAATTGTGTCAATTGATGAATTAGGTAGAACTACATCGGTTAATCATCCAACAGTGAAAAGTATACTGAACCCTAAACCTCAAAGTATTTGAGGAGAGCAGTTGATTTGAGTTCCATGAAGAGTAGCTAGTCAACTAAAATTTTAATTGTAGTTGGTACTGCAAAAATTATGGTTGCTGAGGTAAAATAGGCCCATATATGAACGTCTATACCTACAGTAAAAATATGATGAGCCCATACTACAAAGCCTAATAGTCCGATTGCTATTATGGCGTAGATTATTCCAATACATCTAAATATTTCCTTTTTATCTCTTTTTTGTCTAACAATGTGAGAGATTATTCTAAATCCATGAAGAATTAAAATGTATACTTTGGGATGTGCAAAAAATAGAATAAGCATTGGTAGAGAATGGGATTACCTGCTCTTACAGGGTCAAAGAATTAAGTGTTCGATATCGATATCGATCTGTTAATAGTGTTCTAATTGCTCCTCCTAGAACTAGAAGTGAAAGAAGAAGAAGAAGAAAAGCAAAAGTAATTGCTACTGCAGTATCCCGTCAAAACCGATTCCTGTAGATCGTATGCTGATCACGGTTGAGATTAAATTAACTGCATCTAGAGTAAACGAGATTCCTGCTAAATAAAGACTAAAAATGGCTAAGTCAACTGAGGGTCCTCTGTGAGTAGTATTGGCTGAGAAAGGGGAGTAAACAGTTCATCCAGTTTTGCGCCATTTTCTACAATTCTTCTTATAAGTAGAGAAAGAGATGCAGGTAAAAATCAGAATCGTATATTATTTATTCGAGGGAAGGCTATATCAGGAGCTCCTAGTATAAGATCAGTTTTCGTATCAACCAATTATGATTGGTATAACTATAAAGAAAAGTATGATAAAGGCGTAATAATAACATTATAAATATGGCCATTTCCTATCAGTGTACCGGGATTTCCAAGTTCCACTCGAAATAAGAGTATTAAAGTTGTTCCTAGTATAGGTACCTGCTCATGCCCAAACAGAAAGAATAGAATTCCAATGTCAATTGTATAACGTGAAAATGATTGCTTAAAAATTTTTATACCATATACAAAATACACATACACTCCTACAAATACAAAGACCCAGAAAGATCTAATTATGCTAAACACATTACAACACAATCATGTATTCACGTCAACAAATATAATAACATTTTTAAACTTCTTTGATGATAAACGTAAATTGGATATACTCGAGGTCTTTCAAATTTACAAACACACTCTAACAAATACAAATACAAATACGGTAAAATTAACCTACGTTCATAATGTATTATTATTACATTATTAATATTATTAACATTATTACAACTTACAATCCTTTAAGGATATGGTGCGCACAACTCCAATGTCAAGATAGATCTAATTTGCTGACAATCATAACAATACCAATACTCTGTACAGGACAACGAAAGAAATATAATGGTTTGTCAATGTAGAAGGTTACATTTCATTCTTAATTGCGGGATCTATGTAAACATTTCAAAAATAGCTAATTGAAATATATTTATACACGGTGATTTTAAAGTTCAACAACTACGTAGTTAATAAAATTCTATGGTGTAAGGAATTTTAAATTGCATACAATGCATAGCAATGGATTTCGAGTTTTTAAATACACGGGAGTCAAATATAAAATTTCAAGAAACCGCTTGGCTTTATTTAAACGGCTAAAAAGTATTTGAACAAGAATTTTAATTATATTACATAAATTTCTGTAAAGTTGAACATATATCACAGTACTCCGCTATTCGAGATTGCATTGCAGTCAATGCACATTTATACAAAATATAGAGGCTTATATGATTTTTTAAAGCCTCGCATTAATATACTCAGTGACATGGAAACCGCAACACCAAGAAGGGGTAGGAATTTTTTGACCAAACTTGGCAGAAACGTTTAACTAGTAAATGGTAGCAATTGATGAAAATTTTAAAGAAAACGAACAAAATATAAACATAATTTTTATAAATAATGAGTTGGTCCCCCCTATTGTTTACACACTCCCCCACTCTTCGTGGCATCGATTCTAGCAGATGGTCAATTTCCTCTTGAGGTATTGTGTCCCATGCAACCTGTAATTCGTGCTGTAGAGCTTGAACCGTCTGCGGAGGATGCAGCAAGTTCCTCAGTCTTCTCCCCATAATGTTCCAAACATGCTCGATGGGCGAAAGAACGCGAGATCGGGGTGGCCATGGCAAGAGATTGACATTATCCTCTGCACTTCGGTCCATAGAATGTCTTGCAATATGGGGACGGACATTATCGTGCTGGAAAAGTGGGTCTTCCAACTGCTGAAGAAATGGAAGAATATGGGTTTCTACCACCTCATCCACATATCGCTGGACGTTCATATTGCCCAGGATGAATAACAAACGGGACCTACTCCCATAAATTATAGCACCCCATACCATTATCGCCACAGTATGGTGCACATGCTTCGCAACAGAAAATTCAATATTTCGACGTTCCCCACGTGTTCCGCTGACCCTCATACGGCCATCATGCATCCCCAGACAGAATCTGGATTTATCACTGAACACCACCCTATGCCACTCTAGGTTCCAGTGCAGTCGCAACCTACACCACTCCAAACATTGCTGTCGGTGTTAAACCGAGTGGTAACACAAGATGTGGCCGATAGGATTGCAAGCCTAAAGTTCTGATTCTGCGGTAAATCGTTCGAAGGATTACAAGACGACCTGCGTTATTTATCGGCAACTGATCCGGTACTGGAGTATCGGTCTCTTGTTGCCATAAGTCGAAGATGGCGGTCCTGCACCTCATTTGTTCTTCTGCGCCCTCCGGTTCCTCTTCTGCGACGTTCCTGACTCTCCCTAGTCCATGCCTGACAGCAGCGCATGATGGTGAATTGTTTCCTGTTAAGGCGATTTGCAATTTCTCTGAACGAAAAGCCACCTTCGCGCAAACCAACAATACGACCTCGAATTCGCTTAATTGGCGGTAATTTCCACGTTGGCGCACTCTAGGAATGATCACACCCTCAAAAGAAACGATCAAAAGCGAAAACAATAAAGAACTGAACAAAATCTGGCAAAATATACACCTGATAAAAGTGTTAGAAAAAACTGAAAGAACTGTCAGATAAGCCATTATCACTTGATCCATATGCATGAAATTTTATTCAATTGCTACCTGTTAGTAGTTAAACGTTTCTGCCAAGTTTGATCAAAAAATCCCTACCCCTTCTTGGTGTTGCGATTTTCATGTCACTGAGTATATATTAGGAGTATGGGAAGTTAAAGAAAAGGTTAAAGAAGTATTTATAACTGAAGTTTTAACCTCTTCCTACTCTTCTTCTATAAGTACCATATCTCGTCTTTCCTGCCCACTGTTACAGACTTCGCAACCATGAAGTTCTTCTTCCACTGGGAACCTTGTTGCTTCCAAATTTCCCTTGGATTGTTAACTGTAGGATGCCGTATTTACGGGTTTTCATGATGTGACCAAAATAGTTCTGTTTGAATGTTAATATAAAGAATAGATATAAATAATATATTCCTTTGCGGTTACTTTAAATTGTATCTAAATGCAAAATTCATCATAACAAGAGCGCAATATTTAATTTGCCTACAGAAGTATTGAAGTGATAAAAGCCATTAAAATAAGATAATTAGAATACCTAAAACACACCATGGGGGAGTCCAAAATATAGTATACAATTCATAATCCAAGGAAAAATTCAGCGTAAACGAATCTCGGACGAAGAAGAACTTCGTGGCCACAAATTCTTAGAGAATCGTTTGGTTGCAGTTCCATCGAGTGATTTAGAGCAACTATAAATAAGGTGCCAGTCGCCATGGTGACTATCAACCTCCAAAAAGAGACTGTACCCCAAGAAGAAGAAGAAGAAGTACTGTTCGACAATAGAATATTCAACTACGAAAGAAGATCCCATAGTCATAGATTATTGTGCAATACTTGTACTGCAAAACGTTTATAGTATTGGTATTCTAAATACCTTGATTTAGGTTTTGGGGCAGGTTTAACAAAAGAATACTTTAGAAGAGTTCTCTAACTAACTAACTAACAAACTAACATTCCTTGTAAATGTTCGATGTTTAACACACGAGCCGTAAATTCCTTGATGTATATAATTATAACTTTTCATTTGGTTTTGTGCTTTAAAAGCTCTCTGTTAATGAAGGATAGTCCTTGTTTATAAATAGTCCAATTTTAATCAAGCCAAACAAGTCTAATAATAATTATGGACTGCGAAAGAGGCTCATATAATGCCATAACCGTGCAGCAACAGCAGACAATATACATTAAGGCAAGTTCAGACGCAATTAAACACAAGTTAATCAGGCAGTGTCATTAACAGCGTATGAAGGCGATTACTTCTAAAAATATGTATAGCAAATAGAGGTAAATTTCGCTAATTTGTGATTAAAAATTATTCCAGGCGTATTATGAAGCAGTAAGCAAAACCTGAGTAAGAGAATAAAAGCGGAACCAACATAAGCGAGCAATAAAAGTCGGTATTTGGAGCAATAATTTTAGGGCCCCTCCATAGGAAGTGTTTAGTTCTGCAGTAAATCCCAGTCGGTCCACTGTAAAGCAATCCAAGTCAGCGGCAGTTGGCGGCAATGATGATTTGTACAGCTTTTAATGATTGTAGAATTCATTTCGCAGAATGCCGCACTTTAACGCTCAACCCGGGACTATAAAACGCTCCGGTATTATTAGTTCGTGGCCACTGTTATAAAATTTATATTATTTCAGGTCAGTGTTTATTATTTAATATTTAATATTCTTGGAGACTACTAACTTTTTACGGCTGATGAAATTTCATTGTTACGACTGCTAATCATAGGAAGGAAATGTACCTACATTATTTCTTAATTAAAGCCAAAGGGCATATTAACGCTCTTTGAAGGCCTAACTACCTAAGTAATATAAATTCATAAACAGTAATACAGGGCTATCCATAGCAACTATTGTATGTACAGTAGGTTTAACTTTTTTTCAACAGAAGCAGTGTATAGTAATATCATTCCGCAATTTTTATATTATTTGTTTTAAATGATTTCCTAACACTTTTTAAACTATCATCTAACTACGAGTTCCTATATTTCCTTTTAGAGCATATCCAACTTTCATTTAATAACATAATTTACTTATAAGAGTTTCTTAAATATTCAGTCTAGTTTATTAGATGCACCCCTGCATGTTCAATATCACTTGGTTCACAACAGGGTGTTTGTACTAAATACTAACAAACTCATTAGTCTTAAACGGTTATAGATATTGTCATTAAAACTATTTTTTGAAAAACGAAATAGGACGATTCGTTTTTCTTTTTCTTCAATTTCTACAGTTTTGCAGAAATTATAATTCTGTTAGTTTAAATGGTTTCCTGAATATTTTGTATTTTTCTGGTTTCGAAATAAATTTTTGAATACATTAGTAATACAACCCAACTCGCTTAAAACTAGTTCAGACAACAAAATCTCACATGTAACCAAACTTTACAAAGGAAACGTTTTGATTTGCATTGTTTGCTGTATTGTATTTCCCGCTTAGAAAGATCGTTCTTCGCGCAAACAGCGAACTAAAATTTAAATGTTTTTAATATTTCTCAGAACTCAGAACACATTTTCCTCCATAAAACATTCGTTTAGGATTGTCATTCAAATACGAGACAAACTTTTCGCATTTTCTGTTAACATGCACCGTACCAAACCACAAAAGGTTTTAACCGTGCACTTTAAAATTTCAGGCATAAATACAGAAGAAAACGCTTATTTAATGAAAAATATAAAATGCCATACTTAATATTATATACTCGTAAGTTTACAAACTATTTACCAAAATTATAGCCAACTGATTAGAACATAATTTTCGCTATTACCAAACGTTTACGCGGTTTACGGCTTTAGTTGTACAGACAGCATCTGCAAACAATTAGATGACTGATTGAAAATACTACAGAATATCTCGAAGATTGGCTTTTATACATACAGAACTGCTTTCGATAGTAATGAAAGCGGTATAGAAGCAATGCTACAATTGATCTCAGATATAGATGACTGAGCATTTCCCCAGAGATTTTAATACTCACTAGTAGTAAAACAAAAATTATGACCAACGAAAGAGGGAATAGTATATAACATATAATACGGGAATACCATTCAAAAATACAAGTCTGTAATTGAACAGCAAAGTATCGTATATGTATGTAGGGCCAGAAATACGAAAAGGAAAGAAAAATAGAAAACAGATCTAAAGAGACGTATCCGACTGTTATGGACAGCATATGGTGTGGTGAATTAGACTATATAATGAAAATGAATATACCCCAAAAACTGAGAGTAAAAGTTTACAATGACTATATTTTACCTGTTTACCTCAACGAGCAATGAAGCGCAAAATGCTAGGCATTAACCTGAAAGACAAGATACGAAATACCTGGCAATGCAAAACAACAAAAGTGGACGACATGTTATAACTTATGGTAATGGTAATGAGCAGGTCACGTTGCGAGATCACAAAATAGACAACGAAATTATAATGTTGAAGACTCGTCTGGTGATATGAAAACAGTTGGTTTTAAAATTCAGCAACTGACATAGAATAGAACGAGGTGGGAACAAGAAAAGGAGGCTTATGTCACAAAATGGACGGAAGAGGACTGCAGAAAAGAAAGACAAATGTGTGTTTGAGTATGTACGAGGGATAGTTAGTAAATACGCCACTTTTGGCTGTTTAAAAATATTCTGTGTTATTCAAAATTGACACCATTTTAATTTTACTGAATAATCTTCGCCAACACAATTATCCCATCGGTTTACCAGTGCACTCAATCCTGCGGCATTATAGTCTTTACACTGCTGTTGCAGTGCTATGCAATTGCCACCAAGATGAGTTTTTAAAGAGCCAAACAGGCGAATATCGCTCGAAGGTAAGTTGGGGCTATATGTGGATGCTAAACAAGTTGCCACTCTAGTTCAATAATTTTCTCCTGGTTTAATCCAGCCGTATGGAGAGAAATATCAAAGAAAGTACAAGGTATGAAGATAATGAAAGAACATGACTTCCAGGGCGGATTCGAAGCATGTTAAAAAAGAATGGAGCGGTGAATTAAATATAAGGGGATATACTTTGAAGCAGATAACCACTAATTTTAGAACGACTATTACAAAAGTCCTTATAAAGCAGTTTCTGGTCTTTAATTATCCGGCCTCTATATTCACCACCATCGCTGGGGATGATTCCCAGCGTTATGCGGTCCATTTTTAGAAATACACCTCCCAATGTCTTTTCCATTCTTGTTTATTGTACGTTAGTCTCGTCCACTGTACTCCCTCTTGCTTTTGGATGTCGTCCTTCAACTTTGTTCAGGGTCTCCAGCGTGTTCTTTTTCTCAGTCTAGGTCTCCATTCGGAGACTTTCGTGCTCCAGCTGTCACCCGTTGTACCAGTTATGTCCCACCCATTACCACTTAGACCTCGCTATTCGTTCTGCTATGTCGATCACCTTGGTTCGGCTCCTAATCCATTCTATCCTTTTCCTGTCTTGCAGTTTTATGGCAAGCATTGGTCTCTCCATCTTCCTCTGTACTACCTTCAGTTTCTTTATCCAGTTTTCATTTAGCGCCCAGGTCTCTGAGGCGTATGGTATAGTTGGTATAATACATTGATTGAATACCTGAGTTTTTAGATGTTGGGGAAATTTGGAAAGAAAGATAGTTCTTAATTTATCGTAAACGACCCAACCTAGCTGTATTCTTCTAGGTATTTCCTGAGACTGTACGTTTTTGGAGAACGATATTGTTTGGCCTACATATATGTATTCCTCTGCTGTTTCAGTGGTCTCGTTGTCATTGGTCTCGTTGTCATTGACACTTATTGGTGCGGCATTTTCCATGTTTGTCATTATTTTAGTCTTGGGGATATTCATCTTTAGTCCTGTAGATTCAGCAGCCACTTTGAGTTCTATTATCATGTTTTCCAGTTCACTTATGGCTGATGCAATTATGAATTATAATTATGTCATCGGCAAATCTCAAATGTGACGGGTATTCGCCGTTAATATTAATCCCTATGTTTTCCCAGTTGAGTGTCTTGAAAATACCTTCGAGTTTGTTAGTGAAAATTTTGGGGGATATAGTATCCCACTGTCTTATTCCATGTTCTACGTTCACCGGTTCTGTTGCTGTATGTACTTGCACTCTCAATGTCGCGTTTTCGTATAGAGCCTTGATAAGATTGATATATTGACAGTCGATCCGGCATAGTTTGAACGCATTTAGTAGTGCCCATTTCTTTATGGTGTCGAATGCCATCTCGAAATCGATGAATGTCAAGTATACTGGCTGGAGGTATTCCCGATCTTTCTCGATTAGCTGGCGTAGTGTACGTATACGGTCGATTGTGCTGTATCCCTTCCTGAACGCCGTTTGTTCTGATGGTTGGAAGAGGTCTAGACGGTTAGATATTCATAATTATTTTCATGAAGAGCTTATAAAAGCGGGACGAGAGGGATAAGTCTGTAGTTTTTAAGATCTCTTTTGTCCGCTCTTTTGTATATTAATATAAATGTTGCTTCCTTCCACTCCGTTGGTATTTTTTCTTAGTCTAGGCATTGGCTGAAGAGTTATTCTGGATGTTGTGGTATACATCTCCCTTCCATTTTATCAGTTCGATCACCATCTCATCGGGTTCAGCGGCTTTGTCTTTTTCATAGATTTGAGCGCAATTTTTATTTCATATACTCTTAATCGTGGTATTTCGTCCGAGTAGTGCTTAGTAAATGTTGCTCTCTTCTCATTTGGGTATGCGTCGGGTGCAGGCCTTTGCGATGAGTATAGTATTTGGTAGAACCTCTCGATATGTTTTAATATATGTGTTTTCCCTTTGAATACTTTTGGGCCTCTGTTCTGTTCAATGACTTCCCTAATAATTTAATCGTTATATGTGGCTACATTTTCCTAACTAACCTTCTTATTTTTCTGTTTCTACTTTTCAGTTCTTCCTGTGTCAATTTTGGTTTCTCTTTAATTCTTTTATTAATCCTTTCCTTGGTTGTGTTGGAAATTTTTCTCGGTTTCCTGTCTGTTCCGTTGTTGCACATGCACATTTCTCCTTCTTCTCCTTTTCCTACCTTTGCGTTAAAATCTCCCATAAGGGTAATGTACTGTTTCTTGTTTCCTGTGAGTGTTTTTCGGATGTCCTCATAAAATTCTTCTATCTCTTCTTCCTAGTGGTCTGATGTTGGAGCGTATGCTTGTATCAGCTTTATTTGATATCTCGGGAAGATTTGGATGGTTACGTATGCGACTCTCTTTGTGATATTCCGACAGTTGGTATAATATTTGCAGACCATTTTTTATTTATGAGAAAGCCCATACCATTTCTATTCCTGTCGTCGTCATTTCCTTTGTAGAATAAAATATTCCCCGATCTTACTGTTATCAGTTTCTCGTTTTTCCTTCTCAGTGCGCTGAGTCCTTCGAAGTCCCATTTCACATTTCGTAGTTCTTCCTCCAGTTATGGCAAGTTGTCCTCCTTGTTGGTCGACTGTGTATTAAACGTGGCAATATCTAGCGTTGTATTGTTTCTCTGCTTTGGTGGGACCAAAGCCTCTATATTACCTTTCCCAAAAGCTATGTTTACCGAATATAACCAGTAAATATTTATAGTACCAAGGTTTTATTATAGCCGAACTGTACTTAATTTGTCATCTTTTGCCCAAAAACAATTTAAAAGATCATTTCTTTCCTTAGAAATTAAAATCGTCTCTTCTACATGGAAGGAAGTGACATTAAAAGACGCTTCCAGTGTTTTGCAAATACCGAGTTATAATTTCAAAACCTGCTAAAATAAATATTTTTTTAGAAAGGCCTAGTTTCTCACCTATTAAACCTACTGGTAGACTCAAACATTTATATATATATATATATATATATATATATATATATCATCCTAACAGTAAAATATATACAGAGCGGTATATTTAAAATAACAAAGTGCATTTCATTTCTCAAAAATAGTATGCGCTTAGAAAATATGCGTCTTTGTTTCTTACGTTCCGTGTATAAAAATTAATTAGGAAAATGATTTGCAGGTTTAAATACTACCAAGACAAAGTCAATGCTCCTGCAGTACATAGATAGTCCAATACTATGTGACATACATAGACTTAATATGTATCTTTACAAGTAACCTGTAGCATTTGTAATAAATCATCGGCGAACATAAAATATCTTGAAACCATGCCTTATTGCGTAATAAAATGTTCGTGGCTTGCGTCTAACAGCCACGGGGTGTGTTTAAAACAACAACCCCCGACGATGAGGGTTACCTATAAAGTATAAACATTTGCATGAAAAAACTTCTAGTGAAGTGTTCTGCTCCTTATTTATATTGTGAAACTTTATTAGAAAATGTTATAAGTTAAGGTTTATGCTTCCATTGCATGTAGTACTTCTGTTTTGCCAGAAACAATAAATTAGCGCAAAATACTGATATTCTATTTAATTGTGTAAAGCCAGTTAGTTATCAAACATTTGCAATATGGTTTAACAATCAGTACTTACTAAACTAAAAAGATATAGATTAGCAGCCGAATGAGGATAGTGAAGTATAAATGAGATCGCCCACCAAATTTTAACGAATTGTTTCTCAAAAACTACACAATGGGATTTATTTACATTTCTTAAGATGATAGAAAAATTTCATATCTAAAATGTGGTTTTGGGTCATCCCGCAGTTTGTCATTGAAATCATAAGTGAATTTTTGAAAGCTTCAGTACATTGAACAGCATAAAATTAATTTCCGCGTGCCTATAAATGATGTATAAATAATATAAATAATTGGCGAAAGGTTTCTAGTATTGTCTCGCGCTGGATTGTCATCGATTTTATAATTTGTATAAAATTGTTTAAAGTATTAATTAAAACCTTTAAGATACAGCTAAATAATACTCATAAGGCAATTATACACATTTCAATGTGATACACGTATGAGTATCGAACTGCATGATCAGCGTGTTAAGAAGTCTATATACCTAAGTTAAAATTCCCAATAAACGGGAGTTTGCTAATCTGATTATGTCTGCATACCAAAACTGCTTCAAGACACGTTCTCTCTAGATCCCCACCAAAGGGCCAAGCTGTGTGTCAGTTTCTCTGTATCTAATTATCATAAATTAGTGTTTAATCAATATTATGCATATTATATGTATAACAAATTTATGTATCTTTGCTAATTAATATAACATGTACAAAGCTTTGTGATGTTTTGCTTTAGACATGCTATCGTTGTGTATTGAACATTATTTCATAAAACTAACGAGTCAAAATATGTTTAGTTCATTTATGCAACCGGCTTCAGAAATCTTTAAATTTTTATGAGAACTTTCTATGTGATATGTTCAAAAGGTAATCTTATCAGCCATAATTTTCGGTACACTTCTGGACATAGGCCTCCCTCATTCTTCGCAATTTTCTCTATCTTGCGCTTCTCGGATCATCACCAGCCTGGCAAATCAATTTATATCGTCCGTCCATGACATTGGAAGGCTTCCTCTAGATCTTTATCCAAGTAATGGTCTCTATTTAAAAATTATACTGGTCTTTCTATAATCCTTTTATCTGAACACATTATAATTTACATAGGTTACACAAATTTCTTTTTTTACTTGTTGGCATTTCAAGAAAACCAATGCAGTTATTAGCACCAACGTATTAACCAAGACAATAATATTGCTCTAATTAAATAAGATACATTTACAATATATTATAGTACTGACTATTAGCTAGCCAAACAAGCAAGGAATCTAAACAGTAATGCAAGTTTAAACTATATCAAGGAAAGTAATATTTAAAAAATTTCCAAGGTATTTCATTTCCTAAAACGAGAATTAATTCCTTAAAGTACACTTTCTATCTACAATATCTTCTTCTTCTTCTTGGTGCACCATATCCTTAGTGGACGTTGGCAAATTATACTGGCCTATCTTATTCTGTTGATTGTGGTTTTAAACATGCCCGCTGATGTTAGGCATGTCCATTGTCTTCAATTTTGTAAGGGCCATTTAGGTCTTCTTGTTCTGTCCAGCTTTCCCTGCGTGGTGAGCTGGAGTAGTCGCTATTTGTTTGCTTCCAATACTTGATTTTGTTTTAAATCCTTTTATTTTAATTCGTTATAAAACTATGTAATTGAGTATTTGGTAGCAGAAGCATGCGGCTATAAGACCGTAATTCAAGTCCTTCTAAATATTCATATTAATCTTGTTTGTGTGTCCAACCTTCCACAATCTACACCATAAAGAAGGGCCGAGAAAAAATAGCATCTAAACATTCGCATTTGTACCAATGGTTTGCGACAAATCAGCTTGATATCGTGGATATTTGAAATATTCAATCGAAAGCTCTCAAACAGTTCTCAAAAATTGCATCACATTTTTTTTCAATAATTGAGAATGTTATTATTTGCGATTGCTTGGAATATTCTTCCTTGTAAAGCTCTATTGTTTAAAAATCGTGTAATTTAACAGAAGTACATCTAGCTAAACTCACATTCTATGAAAACAGAGTTTCGCTAATACTATTATATGTAATAATGACATGATACAACGAAAGTCTAGATGGGATAGTGTTTGGACTCCAGCCCTCTCTCGCCAAAAACTCGGTTTCGATTCCCGGTTGGGGTGAAAAATGTACCAAGCAATGATCAACCCTAACCATTTTAGTTTTTGAAAAAATAGTTCATATACGCTATGTCTAGACACTATTTGATTTCAAACTCCCAAAAACTTTTCTGGTTTTCCAAAGAGGGTATCCGGATAACTACAATCCGCCTGAAAATATTTTTAATTCGTCATATAACCGAAATATTTCGTTGTGTCATTTTAAGACACGAAGTTGTACTTTGTGCAACCTAAACATTGTTGGCTTTGTAATTAGAATTTACGTACGTGCTAAATAGATGTTTCGAATCCTAAAAGTTAGGCTACCAATATCTCATTAGTCTCATCTTTTCTCCACGAATTTTTTACATACGATCCCATGTAATTATATTTCTCAGAAACCGTGGAAAATTCAGATTTCTAACACTTTTAAAGTGGAAAACCTAATATTGTAATTATTATTATTATGGAGCTTTCACAAGCCTTATAGGCCCACCGCTTTGGTGTGAGACAAAGCTGAACTAGCTTGTGCAATTTCCAACAGGGACCGACTCTGCTTTGTATAAGGTGTATTCGTGTACAGTCTTGTTACTCCTCTAGTGCAACCGTAACACGAGGAGTGCTATTAACTTGATCCCCGATGGCAAATGGAGACTGCGACCTAGTACCGACCAACCACGGAATTAGAAAAATAGAAAAAAAAGTGTTTGTACTATGACGTCCAAAGCCTGACTCTCTTAGCGCTGAGCCACCGCAGTCTTGCTAAAATTATCCTATATACAAATAAAAAATCTAGGGACTATTCAATTACATGCAGTCCCATTTCGAAAGAATGGGTCTCCAAAGGTGTCACTCAGACTGTGTTGATATTTGGTTAGAATAATCGGAAAGTTTATTAATCTTATTTAGATGAAAGTCTTGTATAATATATTTGTAGATGAGCTATAGGTAAGCCGTAGACCGAATGCAAGTCTTATGCGGCTTGCGGTGGTCTGTTTTGATGGTAAACAGTAACAATGTTAAATCATCATTAGAATAGACCTAAATAACGAGATATAAAAACTTTCTCGTCAATATGTGTAACAGGAAAGTAATTAAACCTTCTCTTTTTCAGGCGGCTCGAACTTAGTATTGGAATTTCTAATTGGACTGGGGCAAAAAAAGGTTGCTCATCACTTCTGTAGATAGATAATGTAACGTAATTCGCAGTAATCAGAAGTAATTTCGACTAATGCAAAGTAATTTCAAGATAATGCCGGTATTTTTGTATATGTATTGGGTCAGCGGTTGACCCATCGGATTGGTTGTAACTGACTGGTAGATGGCACATTTTTTATGAAAAGTTTCCTAAATGATCTAAAGTAAATAAAACTTTGCTTCCATTTGCTTATATATTTATGGGTAGATAAAATTGTATATGAATATTATTTAGTTTGTCTACTTCATAAAACGCCTTGAATAACGCGGCCCAACTTATACGAAATTAAATTCATATATTCCAGTTGTAGGTTTCCTATCAATTAAAATTCTTACGGAATTGTTTCAAGTATTAATAAGAAAACATTACGAATTTCTGGTACAGATTTATTCCAACAATTTGTCGGGCAGCAATTCAGCTTGCTTTATCCAAGTTTAACAAGTTTCATTTGTAAGCAAATTTCCCTATCTATGGATTAGTTTAGGATAATCTACCGTCAGTTTCTTTGCCGGATGTTGTACCATGTTGGGTTGTATTTTCATCCCGTAGATAAGCATTAAATTACAAGTGAAATACGATGACTTCAAGAGACATGCTACGTGATCTCACGTATAATTACGAGATTACGACTCGTGTTGATAACGCGGTATAAAATACAGTTCGCGTACTATCCGGGAATATAATGGTAAATTTTTGTCAGTGGAATCTTTCTTAGTCGTTAAGACATACCGAACGTTTTGACGTCAAATGTGTGGGAGGGTTTGAAAAATTTGACAAATCCTCAGTGTTTTATATCCGAGAACAAATTTTCTGACATTTGCTTTCATTAGAATGCCGTAATAGCGCTATACGTCACCGTGACATAGCGAGAAATTACGCACATCTAATTTTGAAGGAAATAAAGCAAGGTCGAGGAGTTTCCCCGTATAAAATGAGATATAATGTAATTCATAAGGCAACGTCGTCACTTTGATATTTCCGTGCTTGGGTAAATGGAAGGTGTTTTATTTTTTATTTTTAGAAGTTGCAATTCTAAACCTTCTTTTAGCAACACACTTTTTTATTTTGAAATTGCAATGAAGGTATGTACCTGGTCTAATGAAGCTGAAGTGAGAAAGCATTAAAAAATATATTACAATTTTAATTTCGAACTGAATAGAGTACCTATTTGGTATTGTGTATTTATTTATAGTTTACAATAAATAGGATGAGAATGACTTCCCTAATTCATGACTCACAAACACCTAAATTTATTATACTTAAATAACTACTTATAACTGTGAACAAAGTGAGTATATGGATTCAGAAATTTTAATATGGGAGTATGGCATAGACGACGCAGAATTTATATTTAAAGTTATACAAGTGTGTTGGTAGTTTAGTTGGTAGAGCGCTCGCTTTCTGAGTAAAACGTCGATTCTGGCTTGGGTTCGCACCCTTAGCATTACTGTGCAGATTTCTAAATACCTTGTCTTGTCTACTCCTGAGAAGATTTACTAGGCAGAATACCTCGCTGGTTTGCCATTGCCTTGCGAGGGAGAACGGCCATTAGAAATCCGATGTTCCGGTACTGGGAATTGCACCCAGGACCTTCAGCGTAGAAGTCTAACGCGCTAACCTCTAGCCCACGGCCGTCTCCACTTTTCCTTAGTTACTGTTATACTTTAGCTGATATGCAGTTAATGTATGGACGTGGACGTGGTAATGCATTGACAGCTAAACGGCTTTATAAACAAATATTTCTTTAACCAAAACAAATAACTTTACATGTCCACTGACCGTCGTCTTCAAGAGAGACGGAACATTCGTAGTACAGCCTGTAAACACTGTAAGCCAACTTCTAACATCTTATGTTTAGGAAGAATTTTTGTATCGTGTCGCCAAGGATCCTTCTGTAAGAACCTGTAAGAATCCTTACCCTCTCATGATTATGCGTCAAGACTTGGTTTTTGCCATTGGTTTGCACAGAAAAATGCTATGGCTCCTAATTTTATTAATTCCCTGTTATTTACTGATGTAGTCAGTTTTAGAACAAACAACATAATTAACTTTTATATCAACCATCTATGGATGGAAGAAAATACTCATGGTTTTATACAAAGTAGACACCAACAGCAGCTCAGTGAATACGTATGGGTTGGTATTGTTATTGATGAGCTCATAGGACACTACTTTCTGTCTCTCGGATTAACGGGCAATCTTTACGGACAATTTTTGGACAATCATTTACCAAATTTATTCTAGAAGGTTCCTCAAGCCACTTCACAACGCATGTGGTTCGTGCACATCGGGGCGCTTCTACATTTTAGTCTTGTAACAACGACAGCTCCTTAACGACAGGTTTGGTGAGCGGTAGATAGATTCAAGGGGAACTTGTTGAATATTTCATGTAATTTTAAATTACTAAAATAAACAATGTTTTGAACAAAGGGGCGTTTAAATCCGAAACGGTTCTTTTACGGACATCATTATATCAGTCTTTTTTTATTTTCCTGGTATGTAGACTATATTTCCCAAATATTGTCCTCCATTTTTGAACACCCTGCTCATTCTGCTATTTTCTATAATATACCAACTAAAGCTTTTTAACAATTTTAGGTTTCAAGCAAGTTTTCGTTGTCCACGGGAAATCAGATAGAAAAGAAGCTTCGTTTAAATACAAATTAAATCTTGAAAATCCCCAAAACTATCAAGGAATCACATTGTTAAGCTCAGTCTCCAAACTATGTATAAACATTATCAAAGAAGAATTAAGCAAACGTATAATAAGCAAAAGCAATAAACAAAGAACAACAAGGCTTTAGAAATAATAGATCAACAACTGACACGATTTTTATATTAAGACGAGTAAAAGAAAATGCACTTAAATTTAATGTGCCGGAATATATGTGTTTTAAAGATATTATTTATTGCTAATTTAAATCTACTCAACGATAATAGGAAGTAATTAGTAAATAGTATATATAAAATTACAGTCTTGAGTCAGGGACCGCCCATCGACGGTTCTCTGAAAGATATAAAGCTATGTGTTCAGGCCATTTCCTTTCGAGTCTTTTGTCTGCCATTGGTTGGTTGAACAGTTTCCTTATGACTTGGTTGCTATGGTCACTGTATCGATCTCTGTTTTGATACTGTATGATCTGATTACATCATTTACAAAAGGTATATTGAGATCATCATGGAGCGTTAAGTTTGAAACAAACTAAGGAGCATTCATGATCATCCGGAGAATCCTCGACTGAAATGTTTGTAGAATCTTTCTGTCAGATGGTTTACTGCAGCCCCATAGCTCGATCCCTAATGTGCAAACCGGTTTAAGTATGGTCTTATACAAGTTTAATTTGTTTTCAGGGGATAACTGCGACCTTCTAATTAACAATCAGTTCATGTTCTTGAATTTTAGTTCAAGTTGGCGCTTCTTAGCTTTTATGTAAGCTTTCCAATTAAGCTTCTCGTCAAGGTGAAGTATAAGGTATTTTATTAGGATTTTCATAGGTATGGAAGTGTTATTTATGCTGAGTTGGGGGTAGATAGTTCTTTTCGTTGTGAATATTATTTGTACAGACTTGTTGGTGTTAACATTGCTTTTCCACAGTTAGAGCCAGTCTTGGAAAAGGTTAAGGTGATTCTATAGTTTTTCTGATGCCCTAACAGGGTTACAGTCCGCGCACATAATGGCAGTGTCATTAGTAAATGTCGCTATTAGTGTCGTTCAACAGCCGCACATCTGCTGTAAATATTAAATATAGGAATGGCCCAAGTACGCTGCTTTGTGACACCCAGCATTAATAGGATGGTAATTGGATAAGGCAGCATTAATTTTAAGTTGGCAAAGTCTGTCTTTTAGGTAGCACCTGAATATTAGATACATTTGATCAGGTAGCTGCTTTTTTAACTTGCATAATAGGCCCTTATGCCATACCCTATCGAAGGCTTGTTGTACATCAAGGAAGATAGATGCACATACCTTCTTTTTTCCACGTTTTCCTTAATTTTATTTACTAGCCTGTGGCATTGTTGGGTTGTAGAACGATTTTACCTGAATCCAAATAGTTCTCTGGGATTAAGTTCTCTGTAGGCGTGCTCGCTAATATTCTGTTAAGCAAAAGCCTCTCGAATAACTGGAATAACTATAGATATGACGAAGGCGCTTGATAAAGTCCAACTCCGCAACGTACGTACTATAAAACAAATAGACACTTTTAATGTGGTATAAAACAAAAGTTATCTGTGATATCAACATGCATTTTGCGCTGTTAGCTTGAGGAACTGTAGAAGTTTTGATAGGACAATTGGTAGTACTGCGCAAACATAATAGTTAAGATGGCTTCAAACTCTACAGAAAAATCATATTGTGTGCTTGAATTCGCCAAAACGAACTCCTTTACTGTTGTCCAACGAAAATTTCGAACACGGTCTGAAAAACCACCACCTACTAGACAGTCGATCTACGATTGGTACAATAAATTTGAGACGACAGGGTGTTTATGTAAAGACAAAGGCCGGGAAGACCTCGTGTGTCAGAAGAATCAGTGGAACGTGTTCGTGCTGTTTACCAACGAAGTTCATAAAAGTCGACAACACGTACAAGTTTGGAATGCACATTCCGCAACAAACTGTGTGGAAAATTATACGTAAGCGACTGAAAATGACGCCTTACAGATTGCAGTTGGTACAACATCTATGTGGAGATGGCAAGATTAAACGTAGAGATTTCTGCTTTGAAGTCCTGCAACGTAATGAGGAAGATGATTTTTGCGAGTGAATAATTTTCAGTGACGAGTCAACTTTCCACGTGAGTGGCAAAGTGAATAAACACAACGTCCGAATATTGGGGAGTCCGGAGAGCATTTGCGGGGTTCTCCAAAAGTGAATGAGTTCTGTGCTGTATCTCGTACGAAGGTGTAAGGTCCTTGGAAAACACTGTCACAAGAGCTACATATCATCAAATGTTGATCGTTTGGTTGATGCCTGAACTGCATGAGGACGTGGAGAACTTTATCTTCCAACAGGATGGAGCATCACCCCACCGGCACCGTGTCGTTGGAAATTATCTGGACGAAACACTTCCACAGCGCTGGATGGGCTATGCAACAGCCGACAAACGCGGTGTCGCACGGTGGCCACCAAGGATCGCCGATCTTACACCGTGCCACTTTTTTCTATGGGGATTTGTGAAAGACCTTGTTTACGTCCCTCCGCTTCCTAATGATTTAGATGAGTTAAAACAACACATCACGAGAGCTGTGGAAAGTGTCAATGCAGATATATTACTCCAGGTTGGAATAAACTAGACTACCGCCTTGATGTGTGCTTTGTGACACGAGGAGCACATATTGAGCACTTGTGAGTTCCCAAAGTAAACTTTAAGAATCACTTTATAAAACAGTGCAAACGGATTCATGATAACATTAGTTTTGGATTAATAAAACAGTCAACGTGTCTATTTATTTTGTAGTAACCCTGTAAACTAAAAACTAAAGAAGTGCCAATGAAAATCGCGAATATAATAGAAACACAACACAGGGAACACAACAAGAATAAGGGTGGACAAAACTTACAGAAGACCTACCAATAACAGAAGGTATTAGAAAAGGGGATAGTCTCTATACTCTTTAATCTCATTATGGACAAAATAATCGAAGAAGTAAAGTGTGAGAATAATATATAAGTTCCAATTAAGTGCCCATCGGTTCAATATGCAAATAAATATAAAAATCAAAGTCGCTCGCAAAAGCCAAAGAACCCATTCAGTGCAAATTAACTATCAATGACAAATCGATAGAGCAAGAAATGAAGTTTACCTATTTGAGAATAGAGATTTCAAGTCACGGCGACCTATATGCGGAAGTAATGAAACAAACCAACAAAGCAGCCTCGGTCGCTGGTTGCCTACGAGATTTGATCTGGAGGAACAAATAAATAAGCATAGAAGAAAGAATCAAAATATATTAAACAAACGTACGACCCATCATGACATACGCTATCGAAACTAGAGCCGACACGCGAAAAACTAAACAACTGCTACGTAAGGTGGGGACGAAATCGAAGAAGAATGTGGCGAGAACACGTAGAACGAATGGATGATCAGCGATTATCAGAAGTATGCAAGAGGATATTTCTGCACTCGTGAATGGTATTCGATTCTTTAACCGTATCACGTATAACAACGTAAACGTAGCTGGTATTACACGCAACCAGAAAATTTAAATGAATTGGTAACTAAAAAGTTATTTATATTGTTATCAGCAGATACTATTATTTTTGTATCAAACTAAACTGAAAGTATAACAAACACCGAAAAGCGCCTTCGGGGCTCCAGAATCAATTAGAAGTACACAAATTTAAATTGCAACTGGCATTTTTAATAATCTAATTTGCTTTTCGTTAGAAGGAGTTCTTGCTAAAAAGAGGGTGTATCTAGAGGTAGCAAGTATCTCGAAGTTGAAAGCATGTTGTAGGATAATTGGCATCCTATGGGATTCTACTTGAGCATGCCTTGTTATTAATTTTGGGAAGCACATTAATCTACTTCACAATTCATTAAAATTTGCTTTGCAACAAGATGACTGCTATAAAACTTTAATATGAAAACTTCTACAGCTTCATATTAAACAATTGGTAATATGATGGAATACTATGGATATAGGATGGATATAACGCAATGCGTTTAAAGAGCGTGCATCTAGATAGAAAATAGTAAAAGAAGGTAAAACGTCGTATTCTGAACAAGAAGCAAGAAATAAATATTATCAGAGGCGTCCTGCTTTTTCTTTTTTAATACTCAAACCGCTTATTTCAATTCATAAAATATGCATGTACCTACTTCTACTTTGTCTGTTAAACTACAAACTGAAAATCTTCGAATTTATTTTACATTTATAAATAACATAAAGATTTTAAAATTTTAGTATTATATTTCCGATGCTCTTCAAGAAAGGACACTTACTTCATGTACATCACAATCACTATAAGAGACCTTTCAAGTTAATTTAAATATACTTTATACTTTTATAAAACTTCTGAACCTTGCAACCTATACTTTAGGAATATTACGGAATACTTTAGCGGTATTTCATCTTCCTTTAGCACGTAATTAAAACGGTCGCAGACCCATGGAAAGGAAATGTAAGTTATTTAGGATACATGGTTCTCTGTGAAATAAATATTTCCTTATTACTTCAGATATTTATTGACTCACATATATACTTCCATGTACATCTATAAAACAAAAATACAAGTAAACAACATAGATGATTGTATGGCTTTCTGTACATATTGTACAAAAAAGTTTAATAATTTAGTCCCGCTAATTAGCTGTATTGAGCGCACTTTATGTACTATTCTATTCTACAATTACCTTTAAAATAATTTATTGAACGTTCATTAAGGCTGATCCTCCCGGCCAAAATTGGTTATTTTTTCATTTTTTGGGTGTAATTCATTTTTTTTATTATATGTATCATACATCAAATTACGCGTATTTTTAATATCTACCCCGCTGAATATGTTTCATTATTTAAAAAAAATGTATCACGTAAAAAGTAGACCGCAATCGTTTTATTTTTATTGTTTTTGCATTCTTTGGTATCTAGATCTAAAGATAGCCTTTTGATTTTTTGGATGAACATTAATAATACTATTCCCTAGCCCGCTGAATCTAAAACAAGACAAAGAAAAAATTATTTATTTAAATAAAAGCAAAAACGTAGAGGACGATGTATCTTCATGCCTGCGATACTTTTAGAAAAGAAAATGAGCAGACATGTGTAAAATGATGTACTTGATATAAATCAATAATAACCAGTTTAAAAAAATGTTGTATTGTTTAAATAATCACATGTTATTTTTGTATATTTTGCACATTTAGTTCTCCAACTTAGCCGCAAGAGGCGCATATCCTAAAAGGGTGCCCACAGTACACAGTTGTGGATTGTTCAGGTATAGAAACTTTCAGTGGCATGCCGTCGATGTCAACCCAACTTTATTACGGTAATGGGTAGATAATCGTTTTATTACCCGGCCATAATGGAACATTTTATGTATTGAAAAACCAAAAGTGTCTTTGAATTAAAAAAGTTGCAAACTAACAAATAAAAGAAAATTATAATTAGTCTTACTAGATTCATGGCAATATCTATGCAATTGTTATGTATTTTAAAAAAATGTATATACCGTATGTCTCCGAATACAGTTTACAAGAGGAACAAAAACTTATTTTTGATTTTACGAGAAAATGAAAAAATAGAAAGTTTTAATTGATTTGGAATACGTATGTACCTATTTCTGTTATTAAAACTATTTACGTTATTCTTTTTTTTTATATATATTATTATATTACTACAAATGGTCTTAGAAACAACAATGCAAATATAAATAAAACATTTATTCTTCTAAATAAAAATCTCGAAGAGGTAAATCCCTTGATCTTCTAGAATCTAATAATTCTGGAAGAACAGCACCAAAGTAAAACTTTTGTAGTTTCTAGACCATCTTCAGACAAAAGGCATTATTTTTTTTGATTTATTTGTATATGTATACCTTTCTCTGCATGAATCACAAAATAAGCTTTGCTTACATTAGAAATTAGCATTTGACCCTGTAATTGGTACGTATGCGTGATTTTCTTTTAATTGTATTGTACTGTCTATTAGTGAGCACCAAGTAATTTCTTTTTCTTTTACTGCCTCTTCTGGTGACAAATGTGTACTAGAGTAGGAACATTTTATTTCGACAACAGCCGAATTATCCTCTAACAGCCTATCAGGACTAGCTGCTAAGAAAGGTTTTTTGTGCCAAATCTTTAAACCGCTCTTTTTTGTCTAGAGGTTGGTTTCATGTTCGAATCTTTTCGCTGCTATATCTTCATTGTCCTGCGCATATTTTGTGCAAACATTACCTTTAAGTGGCCTGTACAATAAAGACTCCACAAGCTTTTATGGAAGAAGTTTTTTTTGCATGTTGCATATTTTTCCAAAGTTTGAAGCTGTCAGCCTCAATTTTCTTTCTCGAAACCACAAGTCCGACAAAGCTTGATTTTTGGCAGCACCTTCACACCTTTCAACGAAAACTTGTCTTGTCTCTTGTCTGTAATTCCAAATAATTAGTAAACTGCGGGCGTTGATAACAAAAATTTAAAAAAATCACATACAAGTATAATTTTTTAACGTATGATTTATAATTACCTAAATGCGTAACGCCAATTGTATAAGTTTGTCTTGAAAAAGACAGATTTTTAACAAAGAAAAAAGCACAGGAAATAAACAGCACACGGAAGCGAGATGACAGGCGACACAGTCGACTAACAAGTAATGAAAAATCCAGTATTAACAGTACTCTAATAGTTACACTAACAAAATCTTTCTTGTACAAATTTCAGTAATTTGCAAATTAATGACAAAATTTAATAAGAAACAAAAACTTCAATGAAAACAACGTAGGTACTAGGTTTCTAAAAATAAAAAGTACCAATAAAAAATTATGTAATAGCTATTTGTTCACCTAGGGAAGCAAGTGCATCTGATTCTCTCAACTCCGGGAGGAAAAGGTACTATCGAGAGGTGAATATATTACATAATCATATTAAGTGGATAAATTCTAACAAGTCACGTGTGCTATATAAAATTTTACCAACACCTCAAAATTCAAAATATACATTGAATATGATTAATAATAAGTTTTTTAAGTGGCATTTCTAAATTACATTTCTTGGTAATTTTTGCATTATTGTAGTTAAGTATTTTCAACATTGAAAACATTATTATATCTACCACAAGGCACGTTTACTATATGTTTATTGCCCACGTTGATTTATGGTTCTTTGAAGACACAAAATAAGGGTACGAAAACAGGTAGACAGTTGAACCCCTGAAATAATAATAATAGTAGTAATCTGTAATGTTGGTTGCGTTATAGCCAAAAGAAAGGGGCAGATTTGAAATCTGCACTTGGGTTAGATCAGCCTTAAGCATGATACAACAAACTTACTCTAAAGCCGCAAAATATTTCTATACACTGTGAAGCTGTCTAAATGTACATTTAATGAAATTAAATATCTAACAAAAGTAATGATGTACTGTAGACATTTAAAGAATATATATTCAAAGTCTCTTATAAGAAGAAGAGCAATCAATGTGTACCACCAAAGAAAGAAGTTAATATTATATAATTATACATTAATTACATAAGCATTGAATTAACAAAAAGTGATTGTTAGTACAAGTCTGTAGCATACAAAGCAATATCAATAATCAGTTTACAAACTAAGAATTATTAATTAAATCAAAAACTTAATCGCAGCTGACTTCTAGTAATTGTTTGCATAATTAAAATCTATTTTGTGTTTTTCAAAATATCTATCGACTAAGGATATAAACCACTTAAACATGAATAGAGATGCTGCAGTGTAAGACACTGTGTTGCATTTATAATACAAAATTAACAAAACAGCCAATGTAACGTCTTTTTAGTAATGAACATGAAAATTATAACAATGGTACCTACGTTTAAAGAAGAAATTTGACAATATTACAATGAAAATCTTTATTGTCTCCTTTCACTTAACTTAAATCTATTAAATTCTAATACCGCGTGTCACCTCCTTTGCTGTCTCTGCAAAAGGTCCCATGCATGCTCGATGGGGTCAGGTCTGCAGATAGCGGAAGAAGAGCAAGATGGTTTATTTCCTCATCTCGAAGCACCCCTAAAAAAACCCGAGCACGATGCGGCCTTGCGTTGTTGTCATGACAAACAAAATATTTCCGTCCAACAGCGTTGCGACGGTTCAGAACATGGTCCATAATGATCTCTTGGGCATAAAGTTGACTCGTAAGTGTGGTATTAAAGATATGGAGGTCAGCACGCCACCCTACAGAAATTCCAGCCCATAACATAAGACCACCACCACCACCAACGGCAACAACTGGTTGGGTATACTGAGGTAAGGTAAACTGTCCGGCACTACGATATACTGCTTGAAGCCGGCTATCATTGCTGAGACAATATCTGGATTCGTCCGAAGACAATATATCAATCCCACGGTGTCGCTCTTTGAAGCCTACGTCTTCACCATTCCACCCGGTGTCTTCGTTGAGCCACAGTTCTTGCAGGGCACTCAGGGGGCGGTATGAAGTAAGTCCTTCCTCAAACAATCGATCCCCAGTTTGGTCGGAGGCTCAATTTACTGTGGCATTCTGGAGCACTTGCTGTAGATGTCGAGCAGTTGAAAAGGGGTGCATTCTTGTATTAATTACCAGAAATTACGCTCTGCATGGTTCCTTACATATCAGCAATTTCGACCTGGCGAGCTCTTCTTTGGTACATAGCAACGGCTAGATTTCGATGTTCTATTGTTAAATGGTTTCTCTGCATTGTTGTTTACGATTAAGAACACAAATGTAACACATGAATATGAAACAATGAACAAAAAAGGTTTTAAGAAGACAGGAAAGATTATTTAATCAAACACACAAACTCGATTTGACACTAATACGACTAAACAATTGCAACTGTATTCGATTGTTTTTTATTTTCTAACATCAAACATTGCTGTTTGCTCTAATTATCAATACCAGATATACCAGACGACCATTAGCTGCCTAATACAAATATATATGCTTTATATTACAATATCCCTATTTCATTCAATAGAATAACAAAATAAAAATCAGTTGATTTAGGCTGTAAATACCAAAACGCATCAGTTATTTTTACAAGCAATTTTAAAGTTTTGCTATTGAGACTATTGAGACTCACAAACAGCCGTTGTATGAGCAAAGCTAAGACTAAGCGTTTGCTAAATCTACGCAGAAAACTGCCCTAACAATGTAAAATTTTGTTGTGATATCGTATCATAACATTTTGCTTTATTCAGTTGGTACTCAAAATTAAGCATACTCCCTAAAATGTAAATGCGAATTCTAGTAGTTCTTGCGATACCCAACAATTCTTCTTATTAATAGAATATATGTTTACCTCTATTTTAGAAACGTCCATGCATGGAGCGCTTATTTCTGTCACACGGTATCTACGTGTATTTTTTTCCATTTTATTTAATTTGTACGAAAATTTAGACAATTCTCAAGATTCATATTTATGTTCTATAATTGACAACTATGTGTAATTTTAGTAAGTTTTACTATTTGTTGTTGTTGACATCGCTAATTGTTAAATACCTTATTCTAGTTAAGTCCTTGGTACAATTATCTGGGTATTGGAAACAGAAATTTACAAGAATTATATTTAACGCTTCTACTTTCTTTGTGTTACATATTATTTATTTACGTATTTTAAATTTTATATATGAGAAAAATTATTTATTTCTAAGATCATACCACAGAGAAGACATTTCCCAGTAGTCGAAATGATACTTTTTTATGTATCGTGATAACGGATACGGATATTTTATCAAAAAAAGTATCGCGATACCGATACTCGATACTTTTTCAAAAAATATCGCGATGTCGGTAGACGGTACTTGAAAACATATTGCTATACCTTTAGTCATACTTTTCCGTTGGCGAATTGAACATTAAATTTAGTTCTTTGGGGTGGGCCAACATCCAAAGTTAAACCAATTTGTCACAATGGCGTGCTTAAAAGACTTTTGATAAATATCAAAATATTTCAGAAACTTGACAATAAGATAAAATAATGAGTAGTGTCAATCCTCTCAATATGGAAAGGATAAACAGCTTAACATACACACTCAGGGTTTTACGTTTTACCCAATTCAAACATTTCTACGTAGTATTTGAAAGGGTTTACAGGTTTAGGAACTGAAATTACTCATTTATTTTGATTTTATAGTGCTCCAGAAAAATTGTGTCGCCAAAGTATGGCAAATCCGCGATACTTGATATCTAAAAAAATTCCGCGATACCAATACTCGATACTGTTTTTGAAATGTATCGCGATGCAATAATCGACACTCAAAAACAATCGCGATTCTTCCCACCACTGACATTTCCCTAATACAGCGAACATGCATTTTCAGTGCATGTTCGCCTCAATTTGACTATACTACTATAAAAAGCATAAGATTACATAGTTGTATTACTTGTTGTTGGTATTGCAATTTGTCCGAAAATAGGTTAATTAAAAAATGTAACCTCTGAACGTCGCATTCATTTATAATGAATAGTTTGACGGGGAAGAGACGGTGGTTTTAAAATAAATAAGTAACTAAATTCGTAGAAATATACATATTTTAAAATTAATATATTACAATTTGTAGGTACCTGTACCCTAATAGGTAAAACATCCGCCTCTACAAAACGTGAACTTTTGTTCCATTTTTGTCTTTTTGAAAACGTTTGAATAGGGAGTTAAAACCATAATTCTGTTACGAGTGTTTAAGCTTGTACTATTTTAAGTTGTTAGGGGGATCTTAAACTGATCTAGCAGTTCGAATCTAAAATCGACGTTTTACATTAAGACACGAAATAAAACAATTAGACAGATATATCCGATAATATGGTTAAGGAGCATATCCACCAGAACAAAGAAACTGAAATGTAAAGTGATTATGCAGAGTATAGCAACGTCTAGCATCGGAAATCACAAAAGGAAACGTGAAATAATAAAAACTACAGAAATGATGTACTGGAAGCGTAGTTGCGGCTTAACGAAACTAGACTGAATATCAAATAGAGAGATAAAAATAAGGATGGGCGTAGAAGGAACAATTATGGACAATATAAAGGAGAAATAACGTAAGTGGTACGGGCATGTACAAAGAATGGCAAGAGAGGGATGGTCACAAAAAATCATTAAATGCAGACCATCTCAAAAATTGCAAATAGGAAGACCGCGTCGAACGTGAATTGAGGACGTACGAGAGGCCATGACAGACAGAGATATGGAAGAAGACTGGAGCGATAAAGACAAGTGGAAAAGGCGTTGTGCGAAACGTCTTGTATCCTGTAAATATTATATGTGCTATGTATTATATATACAATGTAGACTCCCAAATATATATATATATATATATATACAGGGTGTCCTTTAAATGCCTTAAAAGCTTCAGGTAGAATTTTTCCTTTATGAATGCTTAATACAAATCTTCAAAAAAAAGTAGGTATTTGGAACTTAGTTTTCTTGTACG
>JABXWE010004079.1:0-37348 GCA_014611495.1 Limonius californicus
TTCAGAGTAGCTTGTTCAACGTGTGGTCTAGTAGAATCTTGTTAGAAATAGCTATTTTGAAGTTTATCATCATGAAGTGGTTTATAAGTGAGTCAAGAATATTATTGCGATTCCACCAAAAAATCATGCTCATCAGCAAGAAAATTTATTCAGAACTTCATCATTTTTAACGTTTTAGTAAAACTGCGGACAATAAGTATCTCTTATTAAATAATTTAATTCCTGGTACGTTTGAAGTTTTATGGGTACATTTTGAAAGTACTTACTGTGAAAGAACAGTATGAACTGATCCTATGCTTATAATCGATTCAGGATTGATTTGCCACATAGTAGGCTGTGGAAATCTGGGGGAATGTGTTGTATCAATGAAATTTGTCAATTAATTAAGTTGGATTATGGTAGTTTTTCTTGATGGAGGTTATGTTTTTTGAAAGCAGGCAATGTTGCCAGTGGAGCTTGTTTGTTCATTTAACGTCCGCCTATTTCTGCTCAATATTGGTTTATAATACTTAGACATAATAATGATTTCATTATAAATAAAATAATAACTATAATTTAAATGTTGTCGTAACACATTCCAAATACATATTGCTGTTCTTTTTACACAAGAATTTTGAATTCAAATCGCATGTATACAGAGCATATTCCACGCCATTCTTTGTTGTGCTATATTTAGGTCTTGCAGCAAATTAAGAAGAATTAACGTCCATGCCGTTCACGTTTCAAATTGATATTATGGTAGTCCAGTGGTTGACTGTTTGCCTCTGGTGCTAAGAGACCCACGTTCGTATTCCACTGAGGTCAGTGTTTTTCTCTGGCGAGATAAAAACTGTAAAACACTCGTTCACAATTTAGATGCCAAAAGAATATCCCCTACCCTATTCCACCTTCACGATATTACTAGAAGTATCTGAATCATCGGCATCCTCCGATTCTGAATCAGATTCCCCAATTGAAATAATGAAAGGAGGAATATTTTCAAACGATAGATTTCCCAAATGTTTTGTCCAGTCTTCCGAAATAAGTTTTTCACAATGCTCACAGAAATTTTGCCACATGTCGGTGGTACATTTTGAAAGAGCCTCACGCCATAAATTTGCAACCTTGTCTTTCGATTTTGGCTGCGAATTTATGTGCTTATTGTAATAGGTCTTACAAAACCCCCACGCCATTTCAATTAGGTTGTATTGACAATGGTATGGAGGCGATCGAAGAATCTCATAGCTGCGCTTTTTCAAAATTTCGTGAGTTACGTATCCGTAAAAGGTTTAATTAACTCCCAAAGTTTTTCTTAGTAATTTTGCCCTGAATTTCGACATTGTGGTGGTTAATCAGCCATTCCTGCAATACACCTTTTTTGCAAGAAAATGTGGGCGGCTTGTCAAACTGCACTGAATGATATGGTGCGTTGTCCATAACCACGACAAATTTTCCTTGCAACTTGTCCAAAGCAGGAATCAGCTGATTGCCCAACCAATTTTGAAAAATTTCCCCATTCATAGTTTTATGATAGTCCCTGTCGTTGTTCTTTGAGTCTAGTAACATGTCGCACCCTTCCAAAAGGCCTAAATTACATCCCGCATTCAAAATCGTGAACATCTTTCCCTCACTTTTAATTTTGGCTGGGTTACTTTTAAGATCGGTTTCGTGTACCCATTAACGACTCGTGGATCCATTTAGGTAGATCCACGTTTCGTTTAAGTACACGAATGTCACATTTTCACTAGAATTTTGATATTGGAGAAATTGTCTCAAAAATTTAATTTTGGATGCAACGACGTGTTTTTGTTCACATAAAATGTTTCGTCCATTCACCATTTTGTGTTTGTAACCCATTGATTTAATAATTTTTAATAAAGTAGTCCTGTCCAAATTTTCGCGAGTCAGCCAAGAGTTTGTCGAGAGTAAAATGTTCATTCTTCAGATGATACTGCTAAATTTGTTGTTGCAAATCTTTTCTAAACGTGTAACTTAAGAAAACGTCCGTCTTAGCACGCTTACTACAATGGATGATTTCAAAACGTCCTGTCCTTGTAATAAAATGTCCCTTATAGAACGCCCAGACACCTAAAATTATAAGTAATTTGCAATTGCATATTTAAGAAATAATACATGCTTACCCCAAATATATCAATTAATCGATGTATAATGGTAAATTGTGTGAAGTCTGGCCTATATCTTTTATAGTGGTTGAAAGCTTTCGCAATTTGCAGTTTAGTCACTTTGTTAATAACTTTCACCATTCTGACAATTAAGTAGGTATATTATTTCTAAACTTACTAGATTATTTTAGAAAAGTAGGGGACCCTAAAGCTGGCAACTGGGCAATTTCATTTTGACATTGCTAGAAATCAATCAAATAATATTTAAGAAATGCAACTTAAGAAAAAAAAACAGCCTGTTGGATGGCAAATCAATCCTGAATAGATCATAAATCTAACTGTTTTATTCGATAGTTGTACTGAAATTGTCGGATTGTTTAGGATCCCATTTTGTCAGAAATTGTCTCCACTCTTCACACCCATAAACAATTAACTTGTCGAGGCACTCTAGTTACAATGAACGCGCATGCGTAGGTATTTTATTTATTCTCCTAACCTACAAAAATCATTCATAACAGAAACTAATAAGTGGTAGATAAATGGATACATGGCAATTGAAACTCGACAGCATTCAGAAAATATGCAGAATTTGCATGGAAGAATGTAATAGAATGAATAATATATACCAAAACGATAATATTTATCAAATGTCAGTAGCGGAGTTGCTCAACAGTTACTTATACCTTAAGGTGAAGGTTTTATGAAACTATACATGCTCCGTAACAGCTATAAAGCAATATTTCGAATAAGTAGTATGGTTTTCTCTTGTTAATAAATTTTTAAGTATTAATGTATGTTACAAATCTTTTTTTGTTGTAATCGAGATACAAATAGTGGTATAATTAGTACTTTCATTGAATGTATTGCCTAGGATTGAATAGATCGACTCAGTTGACCTTCATGTAGATTTTTCAGACTAAAACCTTTTCTATCTTATATAAAAAATGGTACTTGCATGCTGTCCTTATTAATTTGTCATATAATGCAACCTCGTTCCTTTAAAATTCTTATTTTTAGATCGAAGAAGATGTGGACTTGCCAAATTCGATTTGCAACCAATGTGAAACAGAAGTATTCCGAATTTGCGAATTCAAGTTAAAATTGGACAAATCAAATACATATTTTCAACAATATTTAAACCAGTTGGAAAATATAAACAGCAACAAGGAGCACATAATTGACATAAAGAGAGTTGAAGATCATGCAGAAGGCAACTCGGTCACAAATGAACCCCCAGTGAAGGCTGTGGAAGTCCTGAGCGATATAGGCGTATCACTTGATGCAAATGTGTTGGAGTTTGTTGAGGATTCCAGCGAAGAAACCGAAGTGGAGCAGGAAAAAGCTACAAAAGCAAAAAGAAGCCTTAAGGCTGTCAAAGAAAAGCTTGCCTACACCTGTAACAAGTGCAAGGAAAGTTTTGAAAGTAAAATTAAACTGACAGATCATCGGAGGAAGTTGTTGCATTATACAAGGAAAACTGTGACGTGTTCCAAGTGTAAGTTGCTGGTGCCTGTGCAGAATTACAAAAGCCATTTTTTAAAGCATTCCTCGGATTTCAGATGTGAGTTATGTGGGAAAACTTTTTCTAATAATTTTAACCTAAAACGACATTTGTATCTTCATACAAATCAGACACCCTTTGCTTGTGATTTGTGTGGAGCAAAATTTGCCAGGCAGGATAAACTAAAAGCCCATGTAATGATCCATACATGTGAAAAACCCTTTACATGTGATGCCTGTGGTCAGCAGTTTCGTTTCAGTGACAAACTGAAGCAGCATCAAGAGAGGTCTTGCAGTGGCGGAGCCAGTGATTATTCTGAAAAATACAAACGTACACTATCCTGCGACATTTGCTCCAAATCTTTTACTTTGCTGTCATCTCTAAGAACTCACAAATTACTGCACACTGATGAGCGAGTGATCTGCAGTGCCTGCGGGAAGCCCTACCCCAACGAGAGAAAGCTTAAAGAGCACAAATTATTAGTGCATAGTGAAAAGGCCCACCAAGGAAAAGAATTCTTGTGCAATTTTTGTGCCAAGCAGTACAGCAACAAAGCCATTCTACAAAGGCATATATTAACACATTTAGGTTTGGCCAAATCCTATAACTGTAAAGTTTGCCACAAATCCTTCACCCAGTCGGGATCATTGGTTTTGCATATGAAAATACACACAGGTGAAAAGCCATTTGTTTGTCACGTTTGCTCAAAAGCTTTTAATAAACCGAGCAATCTGCAGCGGCATTTGCGGAGTCACGATAACATTCGACCGTACGTTTGTGCGATTTGTGAGAAGTGTTTTAGTGTTAAACATTCATTAGTTGTTCACACCCGAATTCACACTGGAGAAAAGCCTTTTGATTGCCCTATCTGTGGTAAGAAATTTGTAGATCGGGGATCCCTAACCAAACATATTAAGATTCATAGTGGGCAGAATTAATAATTCACAAAATGTAATGTAGATTTTTAACTATTATACATTCAGATGTTTTTATAATAAATAAATCCTTTTTATTCTTATGTTTAAATAGTTTTTGCTGGTTTTACAAGATATTTTATAACCTGCAATTAAATTTGTATGCTTGATCCAAAACATTGCGATAATAAAGCATATTTTTTAGAATCGAGGACATTTTATATGATTCTAGGCAGGTAAGAACGCAATATCTTGTAAGAATGAGTGTGGTTTATATATTGCAGGGTAGATAGTTTAATTATATTTAGAAGAGAGAAGGATAGTTGAGGGTTGGCGTCGAGCTCGGGAACGGGAGTTCTTGAAAAACGTTTCGGGAAAAACTGCTCAGCGAGGAAAATTTGGGGGCAAACAATTAAGTGCAAGTGCGAGGGGGTACGACACGGGGGAGGAAGGTCGGAGGAAAATCACGCCTCTACCAGGCGCTCTATCCAAGGGAAAGAACAGCGACCAACACAGAAAACAACAAAACTTTGGGAGAAGCAGTCAAAGATAAGTGGTGAGGGACTAGGTGGCCTTTGGTAGTCTTTTGTAGCCGGTGGTAGCATTGGTAGCCTCTTTATTCCCCTTACTACCGCTTAACTTAATTTAAATTAATCTCCTTTAATTAACTAATAAATTAGTATTATTTTCATTAGCAAAAAAAAAGAAAAGAAAACGATTTGTAAACTTCAATCTCATGTAATTTCAATTAACTTACAATCCTGTAATTTAATTTAATCTAATCTTAATAACTTTAATGTTAAAGGGACAATTAAGGTCTAGGCAATGGCAACATCTACAGGTAACAAACGATTTCTACATTTTAATATCATGTATACCTTTATTTAACTTAATTTAATTACTTTAATTAACTTAATCTCGGTCAATTTAATTTTTTTTAATTTAGAGCGCAGATCCGTACGCGTGTTGCTAGGATTTGTATTAGATTGTTTATGGGATGGGGGTCGGATATGTATTTAACGTATTAGGGGGCTCACTGCATCAAGACGTAAACGCTGGGCACATATTCTAAGCGAACCGGCCGGCCACCCTCTACACTTCTACAGCAGGACTATGCCATCTGGGCAGAGGAAACGAAGATCGGAAGACCGTGCTACGCGAGGAGTACATCATTGGGGGGGGGGGATATGCACAGCGCCGGCATGCCTGAGGAGACATAGGAGGACTGAGTACGAAGATGGGAGGATATCCGAAGAGAGGTAGGAGGAGCGTGCGCACTGGCGGAAGAGTCCGATCAAGAGTCGACTGAGGAGGGACAGGAGGGCGAGGAGGAGGAGGCAGTAAGAGGGAGCGGAGGGGGAGGGCAGAGGAGAGGGAACAAAGCAAGTACCAGTGGGAAAGAAAACGATGGATATCTAGCTGTCAACGGCAGAGGGGAAGGTTAGGGATACGAAGGAAGTACAATCCGGAATCGACCTTCCAACTAAGTGGTAAAACAGTGGTAATCAGTGCGTTAAATATTAAGTAGTTAATTAGTCATCGAAATCGAAATCTAACAAGAGAAGTTACACATCAGGCTTATAAGGCCAACAAGATATCAGCCTGCCTGAACGGTGTTATATGGCAAAATAAATATCTCACGACAGATTCCAAGGTCAGAATATATAAAACCGTTATACGACCAATTTTGACATATGCCGTAGAAACAAGGGCAGATACGATAAAAACAAGACGAATACTGGAAGCAGCCGAAATAAAAACACTGCGCAAAATCACAGGAAAAACCCTGCGTGACCATGTAAGAAGCGAAACCATACGTCAAGAATGTGACATACAAGATATAGGCAGCTGGGCTACCAGAAGACGCACAGAATGGAACAACCACATATCCAGAATGCGAGACAACAGGATAGTCAGGATATCCAGAGACGCGGTACCAAATGGGAAGAGAGAACCAGGGCGACCCCGCAAAAGATGGAGAAATTCACTGGAATAAACAGGCAATTGGCCTATCAAAAAGAAAAGAAGAAGAAGAAGAATTAGTCATTAGGACCCTAAGATAGGAGCACTCTGTTACCTTAAAACAATGGACAGATGAGAGATACGAACACTGTGAAACTTTGATACCGGGGTTTATTGGGGTCAAATGCATAATCGCATAACGGACAGTGTGAATAAGTTTGGGAGCAACTCTTCAGTACGTTATCAGCTATTAGGAAACTAAGAGATGTGCAATCAGTAACTTTAGAACAATACATAGATGTGAAATAAGAACAATGCGAACCTTTGATACCAAAGTTTATTAGGGTCAAATGCCTAATCGCATAACGGACAGTTAAACTAAGTTTGGGAGTAACTATTAAGGAGGATATTCGTTATTAGGAAACTAAGAGATGTGCAATCAGTAACCTTAGAACAATGGATAGATGTGAAATAAGAACAATGTGAAACTTTGATACCAAAGTTTATTAGGCTCAACTGCATAATCGCATAATGGTCTAGGCTACGTATTCAACAACCCCATTGCTGCGTAGTTTACTAACTACCTGGTTTTGCAGCAGCGGTGTCTTGCGGTATGCATTGCAGACATGCTAACGTTCTGCAATGCCCCACCCGATCCCACCCTATCCCGTAAATTCGTACCCACCTACTGGCATGGGGTGGGCCTGCCGTATCCAGGATCGACCCTCGAGTCAGCTCCATGTCAGATGGTGATGATGATGATTTAGAAGAGAGAAGGATAGTTTATATAATGTAGGGAAACAAATTATACTGCTTGTTTTGTAACTGGTAATATGCTATTCTGCTATCAGAGGCGGTCAACTTTAAAACTGTAGAAGACTGCTTAGCCCCAAGTAAGCCATACTTCGAACAACGTTACCTAGAAATAGCTATTGGGGTACCAGAGCAATGAAAGGAACATACGAGGCTTGTTGAACTGAAACCCATCTTTACTCAACTTAGCCCTGAAAACAAATGCGATAATTCAAATGACGTTTATTAATGTTAGTAGTATTTGTAAGCGCAACACATTAATAAGTTTCTGGCGTTTGAATTTGATTCTGACTTTTAAAACTTCGATTTTGAAATGGTGTTTGTTGTTGAAAATCCGTGCAAGTTTGATTAGCGTGCGGTCCTACAATTTTTATGCGCTGAGGGTGTGCAGCCATTGCAGATTTATACGCGAATGCAAGCAGTGTATGGAAATGCATATATTGCGTTTCCAACTGTGAAGGAATGGTGCCCAAAATTTAAAAATAGAAAAGAGGGAACTATGGATGAGCCCCGACCAGGTGCACGGTGTACTGCATTAACATAAAACAATATGGCATGCAAATTTCAGAAATTGTTGGTGCGAGTGTAGGATCTGTCCATAGTATTGTTCGTAATCTGGGTTACAGCAAAGTTTGTTCGCAATGGATTCCTCGTCTCTTGTCTAATGAACAAAAACGCTTGTGAATGGGCTTATCCCTATAACACCTCACAGACTGTAGGCGAAATGGTGATGACTTATTTCTGTCAATAATTGCTGGTGACGAAACCACAAGCCATCCAGTAAGTTATCGTCGATGCGGTGGAAACATTCAAATTCACCACCACCGAAGGAGTTTAAAGCACAACTTTGATGTTAACATTTTTTTACCATTAGGGACCCTTGTTGATAGAGTTTGAGGAACCTGGAGTAAATGTCAATGTAAACCTGTACAATGAAACTTTGAACAAGCTTCGTCAAGTAATTAGATGGAAACGTCCAGGAAAACTTACGCGTGGGGTTATTTTGCTGCACGACAAGGCTAGGCTTCATGTTGCTAATATGGTAAAAGAAAATCTTCAACGAAAGAAATGGAGGGTTTTAGAGCATCCACCCTATAGCCCGGATCTACCGCCTTGCGATGTCCATATTTTTGGACCGCTGAAAAAAGCGTTAGAAGGTCGGCATTTTGAGTCTGACGCAGAAGTACAAATACCTGTGGAAGATTTCTTCAATCAGCAGCCACAAGAATTCTATGAGCAGGGTATACGTCGATTAGTAAAACAATGGGATAGGTGCCTTATCTGTGACGGTAATTCTTTATAATTAAATTGTTAATAAATTTTTTATAAAGCAAAGATGGGTTTCAATTGAACACAGCTCGCATAAAAGACCTCAGAGAAACACATCGCAATCATTGGAAAGCAGTGCCTGGATCAGGGCAGTCACAGCTATTTATATGAGACACATCCAGAAGAATGCTGAGTTGTGTGATGCGGATACAATAATATATTTCATACTGTACCGTAAAGTAGACTTTACAGGTACTGTAATGTTACTTTACCGGACTGAATTATCCAATTTTCCCAAAAAATGAAACACCTGTTTTAAATTCTTATACTTTATAAAAAATTTAAAACAATCATCACAAATTAAATTTATACTTAGTTTAACATGTTTTGTGAATATTAATGGTAATGGTACAACCGCTGTTATCGGAAACGTTTATAGAAGAAGGCACATCTTTGTTACTAACTATGGCGGAAGATGATTGATTTTGCTGCAACACATCCACATAAGTTTCACCCCCTTGTATCATTCTTGCTATCTTCTTTTTGTCTTCAATAGATTCTTCAACATATTTTTCAACAACTTTTGATCTCTTCCATCCTCCAAGCCGTTTTAAAACATTGATATCAGTCCCAGCGTTGGCCAACAACGTTGACGCAGTTCTTCTGAAGCAATGGCCTGTATATTTTTGGGGATGTTCAAGATTGAGAAATTCAGCGATTTTTCTAGGTGCTCCCCCAACAGTATGTATACCAACTCTTTGGCTTTTGCATTTACCTTGTCTATAGCCGACCAAAAGTGCTTTTTCAGGAAGGCATCCAAGTATTGCATCTCATAGCTGTTAATCACAGTAAACACCCGTTTAACATGTGTTTTTGTTTGCTTAATTATTTGTTGTTTATTATTGTTTATTTGGGTTTTGGTCTTGGCGTGCCTTTCGTCACTGCGACCCTTAGTGATTTTATTGTAAATTAGAAGCCCTTTCCCTTGTTAGAGAAGTTGAAGGCTATTGAAAAACCTGAGAATGTCTCTGAGATTCAAGTCCCTTATTTCGGTAGGTGTGCTAGTCTTCTTTCCGAGAATGTTGTGTCTACGTCGACCGGCAGCATCGCATTTACATAGGATGTGTTCAGCCGTTTCGGTTACCTCATTGCATAGGCGGCATATTTGGTCCTCAGCCTTACCAATCTTGAATAGATGGTATTTCAGTGGAGCGTGGCCTGTGAAAAGACCAGCGATGGTCTGCAGCTCCTTCTTGCTGAGAGACAGCGCGTTCCTTCATTGTTTTGCGAAATAGTTATAAACTGTTTTGCCTGACGTTGTCCTGGTGTGTTTTCCCAGTACGAGGATTTCATTTGTTCCTCCCAGAGGCTGACCTCGTGCTTAATGTGGATTCTCTGTAATCCGCAACAAGGTTCAGGTCCAGTGTATGCCGTTGTTGCACCTCTTTTTGCGAGTTCATCGGCTTTTTCATAGCCTGGTATACCCTCGTGCCTTGGAACCCACCATAGAGTTACGTGGTTTTTGCTGGCCAGTTGCTTGAGGTTGCCCAGGAATTCCCAGACAAGCTTGGATTCACAGGTATAGGCTTTCAGAGCCTTTATTGCTGTTTGGCTGTCTGTTAGAATATCACTTGTTGCACCTTTATAACCTTTCCTGAGGTTTATTCTACTGCAGAGGTTTATGGCATAAACCTCAGCTTGGAAGATGGTAGTTCTGATTCCAAGGGCTTCATAAATGCGGCAGCCAGGGCCGTATACGCCCGCACCAGTACCTCCTTTCCCCCATCCTTGACCCATTGGAGCGATCCTATTTTAAATGAGGCACTCCTGTTGACCATATTTCCCGGTCCGAAATGTTCACTTTGAAGGGTTGGTCAAAATTGTATGTTATTTGCATAACGTCTGATATGGTGTACGCCGTTCGCTCTAAATGGGCGAGGTTTAGAATTTCTAAGTGGCCTGTTAGATCCCCTGATTTAAAATGGTTTATCCTTCCGGGCATCAGCGCATGTAGCATCGCCTCCTTTTGCACCTGTAGGTGTAGGGGCGTTATCCCTAACATGGCTTCCATTGCTGCAGTTGGACAGGTGCTCATGGCTCCTGTGATACTCAGACAGGCGAGATGTTGTATCTTCTATAGTTGTGATTGAGTAGTAACTTGTGTTGTTGTTGGGCACCATACAAGCGATGCATAGGTGATCATGGGTCTTATAATTGTCACGTATGACCAACAGATCAGCTGTGGCTTTAGACTCTAGTTTCTTCCAAGAAGCCTGCGGCATGTTTGAGTCGCTACCACTGCCTTCTTTTGGAGTTTTCTGATGTGTGAGTTCCACGTTAACCTTTGGTCTAGTGTCACTCCAAGGTATTTGACTTCATTACTGAAGTCAATGGTCGTTCTTTCTAGCGTGGGGGCTTTCAGATTTAGCTTCCTTCGCTTTGTAAAGGGGATAATGACCGTTTTCTTTGGATTTATGCTTAGGCTTTGACTTCGACACCATCTGTTAATGGTATCGAGAGCCATCTGCATATGTTGTGAAACAGTTGTGTTAAATTTGCCACGTACTATGATTACTAGGTCATCCGCATACCCTTGTAATTCGAAGTCGTACCGTGATAACACGTTGAGCAGATCATCAACGACCACAGACCACAAAATAGATGACAATACCCCTCCTTGGGAACAGCCTCTAGCTGCCGTTATGGTAGTTTCTTCTTCTGCTAATTTGGCTGTGATCTCTCGACTTTCCAGCATGATTTTAACCCATTTGGTATCGTAGGATCGAAGCCTTTCTTTTCGGCAGCTCTTTGTATGGCTTCAAAGGAGGTGTTGTCAAAGGCACCCTCAATGTCTATGAAGGCACATAGAGCTATTTCTTTCGCCACGTACGTCTTTTCAAGTCTTTTAGCGAGACTGCTTAGAGCCGTAACGGTGGATTTTGCCTTTTGATAGGCATGTTGGTTGAGGAGAAGTGGACGGTCTGGGAGGACCTCACTTCTCAGGTACTGATCAAGCCTGCCTTTTAGCAGGAATGAGGTTAGGCTTATCGGTCTATATGACTTGGGCTGGGTGTTTGATCGCCCTCCTCCCTTAGGTATAAAGACCACATTAACCTCCAAATTTTGGGTATATGGCTAAGGCAAAAACTGACTCGTTTGATTAATACTAACCACTGAGACCCAGTTTTCTCTACATCATCTACGGTTAAATTATAAATTTCTTCTCTTTGACGCCCTCCAGAAATTCCTAACAAAGCGATTACCTTTAGTAGGAAATACTCTTTCGTAGGCGCCTCTCTCTCTTCAACTTCTTCCCTAGTCAGCATCTTCGACCTTCGACTTAGGAAAACGTGAAATGTCGACATTCTCATTAACGATCACCATTTACTTAACCATCGAGTACTTAGACCACAATGATAAACTATTAAATGTTTTCGCCTGAAAGGTAAAATGGTATCAGTTAAAAGAAAAATTCTTAAGAAAGAAACTTATCTAACCAAATCTAAAAAGTAAGCCAACATCACGTTTTCATTTACACTCGTTTCAACCTCATATTTCTTGCGCCAGTCACAAAATAACATATATTCCTTCCCACACCTTTGTGAAGACTTGACAAAAATAAGTTTCCCCACAGCTTCTGCGCTTCTGAAAAATTTCACTTGATTCACTAGCCACCTTCCAGCAGATATGATTTTTCGTATTTTTTACAAAGCAATGTGTCTGCCTTTATTTACACTTTTACCTTAGTAACTTTTGTTGCTGTTAAATAATCAAAGTCACATAGGAACGTATTCGTTAATATAACAATTTATTTTTTAATAAAATGATTACATTGCCTATTCTCAAACTCGACATTTAAAATTTGTATTTTGCTTTTTATTTAAAATCGTTAACAGTATGAAATAAAACATAGTACGATACACGTCCGTGAAGTTATTATTACGGTAGTCGTTTAGATATTCTTGACTCGGCTCCTTCGTCACCTCGGCCGTAAACATCTAACTCGTACCGTAATAAATCACTTCCCGGACTTGTAACGTAAATTACTACAGTGAAACAGGGCAAAAAAGAATGTAAAGTGCCCGTAGGGAAGCTAAATAGAAGTGCGTAGGAGTACTCGCAAATAAACGGACATCGCGGGAACGACCTTACGCGCCAGTCGAAAATCTCAGCCTGCAATCAAAGTAGCACTTATATTTTAAAAAGCTAACAGTTAAGTAATAGTAGTAAATCACTGCATGGCCTAAAAGTGATAGACGCACATTTCGCATCGACCACTCAATCGTAAAATATCGAAATATAGGTCAGCATCAAACGTACAACTTTTAAAAGAGAAGTAAGCAGTATGCGAAGGAGGTGGAAGAGGTATTCTGGACATCAGAAATTGTCTAGCAACAATGGATGACAAACTAAAAAGTCATATTGTGGAAATAAAACCAAGAAAACAAGAAAATACTCAAGTGAAGAGGGCCGGGACAATTCGCTGAATGCCAAAACGCTGATTATATTTTGGATGACCATTTCGCCGACTAAAAGGCCAAAACGCCGACCAGTGTTAAACGACGTCACAGAGATTAGTACCGTAGCGTCGAAGATGAAAACGGCCGAACCTTGCGTGTCTATTAATATTACTGTTTTGTAATGAACACTTTGTCAAATCCGACCAAAACGCCGAAACGAGATCATGACCGACCATGTCTAAAACGCCGTATTGTCATAAGGGACACTTTGCCGACTACGACCGTAATGCTGAAATAAGATCAGGACCAACATGTCGACAGAAGAATGTGACTATAACGCCGAACTCTGGTAACGGGCATTTAGTCGTCCGTAACCAAAACGGCGATTACGTAACTGTGTATATTTTTATAATGTGGATTCAAATTCAAGTTGCCTGGTAGGATAGAAGAAAAACATTAAAACGTTTTTAGAGTAAATATCTAGGGTGGCGCACTACTGTTAAGATGTGGAAAATATCAAATAATTTCCACATATTTAAATTAAAGTGAATTCACTATTTCAATTAGTGAGAAATCACTTTAACTGAATTTAATTGAACTTCTTTTCGGGAATTTTTGAGTAAATTTAATTAAAACACTTTTGAAGAATAATAACAGGTGAGGTTTTTTATTATTAACAATCAACGCACTTCACATAATTCAAATTTGAAATTAAAATAAAACTTCTTTAAAACAAATAACCGTAACCTCTAAATTTACATTATAAACAGTGGCCACGCCTCAAAATTTGCGAAAATCGACTTAAATGGTTTGAATTTTAATTTCAGAGCAATTAACAACGCGCGCTTTCCCTTCAAGCACTTACAACAGACTAAAATCCAAAATCGGGCCGAAAATCATATGCAATTTAAAAATGGACCAATGGCCTTCCAGAATCTTATCTTTTAATTCAAAATATGATTTTAAATAAATTAAAATTGCTTATAACAACATAAACAATTCATATTTTAACAAAGTAATTTCAGAATTGTGATCTCTGAAAAATTACAAATCTTTTGATATTAATTACATAAATATTTGAAATAAAAAAATTATATGTGTTTAAAATTGCTAATTTACACAAAATTCTGTTATTGAGTCTCAAAATTATAAAAAACAGATTCCTCAATCATCAACACACATTTGCATCATTCACATCTGTTAACGATATAATTATCAAAATTAAAATTATAACCTCAAAATCAATATTCTGTACCTAAATTTCATTATTTGTAAATTAACAACGTAATCTAACTAAGCACAGGTACTTCAACACTTCCCTTATGTAACACATAAACTATCTAAAACAGTAATGAAATCTTGATTCACAAATTAAACTTGACAGAAACATATCTACAAAAGGTAAAATACAAAATTACAACAATTTACATTTCAGGGCTCCAATATTGCCTAGGACACCTCAAATTCATCGTCTACATGAAACATAGACGTCCCCATCACTATTCATTACCGAATATCTACAAACACATCACTTTGACAACTAATAAGTAACATCATAGGACGTTCCGAAGATCGGACAATAAGGTTTACATTTATCGATTACAATAATAATGACCTTTCATATAACATGATTTACATAACAACCAAGTTAATTAATGTCAATTTCAGATACAATCTGGATTTCTACATCAAAAACAGTATCCTTTTAATATGATTTAAGTATTACGTAGCAAAAATATCATAGTCAAAACATAGCATAGGATAAGAACATAATTTAGATTAAATAACATAGCAATATATATGATCAGCATTTGCTTAAATTTTATAAACAGAAGCAGAAACTTTGACAGTGGTGGAGCAGGATTCTTTGGACTGTATACAAAAGATTGATGTAAGTATAGTGCCGCCGAGCCGACAACCGCTAGAAGCAGCAGGAACGTTCGAGAATTAGGCGGACCAGATATATGTATAAAAGGCACGCATGGCGGGTCCTCGTCATATACAATAAATAATAAAAAATCGGTGCGTATATATATGTAGTTTATAGCATTTGGCCTGCAGCCCGGCAGGGATATTTATTTTTTTAATTTGGCCCATCGGACGCCTTAAGAACGTTTTTCAGTGTCTTTTTTAATGTTGCTGTATGCAACATTTCAGGCTGCCTTTAGGCCCTTTCCGCCATCGTACATGACACGACTTGTCCGTATGGACGGAACGGCCTTACCTGGCGGACTAAAACCACAGAATAATACATAAATGTATTATATACATTTAGGTATTATTCTGTGCTAATACATTACTGTTATCATTTCAGATTCGGTACGTTGTTAAATAAATCTATTGGCTTTGGCCAAGGACTGAGCTCGGCTCTCTCTAAAAATATCTGAACCACGGAAATAAACATTAGACAATAAGTTCCATTTACGAATATAATAAATTTTTAAATTGTCAAATTTGAAAATTCTCGTACTTGTTTGAGGTTTAATATACAAATTTTGGTATTTGATCGGGTTAAAATGGGTATGTATTGTCAAAGAAGGCCTCATATGTGTACCACCATAAATCTGATTCATATCAAAAGCCAATCAATAAAATAAATCATACATTTACAACTAAGGTTATGTATATGACAAGTAGGAGTAAGTTTATATGTGTGTAATTATGTTATTTTTAAGAAAAAAGCGATCATTACTATCTTCGGAAAGAACGTATGAAAAATGTACAAGCACCAACAATTACTGAAGCTAAAAGAGAGCTTGGGGAAGATTTAGCTTACGCTTTGCTCCAATCATGTCCAGATCCATTAAAACGCGTTATGGGGATGTCTCCTTTACTTAAGGGAGCTGGAAACGATTTGTGGATTTCTCCTAGTGACGTATTGATTGGGAAAGTGTGTTTAAAACCTCCTCTGACAGATCGGCATATGAAGGCCCTTACGCATCAAGGAATTTTATGTATGTTCTGTTTTTTTTTATAATTTTATAACTTAGATGCAGTAGGTATCTAATAGAATAGCTTCATCCCATTTTGTGTACTAGACGATATTATTCGTTCAGTACAATTTTAAAGCTATACTTTACAAACTAAGGTCCCGGCTTGTACAGCTAGTACGGCCATTCATGTACTATCAGAAGAATTAAGCATTGTTCACTTCGGTGAGTACTTGGATGGAAGTCCCAAGGCTGTGTCAACACGGCGCCTCGCGCTAGCGGTGGGCATAGTAATAGTCGGTCTCGGATGTCAGCCTAATACCGTACCAGTCGTTAGAGGGTTGAATGTTCCCTTAGTATAGATGGTATGCTTGACAGAAGGATGAATGCGGAAAAAGGTTTTGTTATAAGGTATGGCAGCGTAGAAAGCTCAACGGGCCCCACTACCTCTTAGTGCATAGCGAAAAAGCCAAAAAAACCCGACACCGAAAGGTAAAAAAGGATTTTCAAATGTATAATTAAACAGAGCTTCTTAAACTGTAAGTTTTAACTAACTTAATGTGTCTACTAAAGTTTTCTTACCAGTGCAGTGTGTTCAAGTAGGTATAGCTGCTTTAAATTCATTGTTTGTGAAAACGTAATTTCAAGGGTGCAGAAGAACTGAACAAAATAATAGGAAACGGCGTTATTCACAAATAAACTTTGTTTTAAGTGAGGCTAATTAAGATTACATCAGTTACATCAATGGTAAATTAAACCACAATGGTGCGAAAAAGACTTGCAACATCAAAGAGTGTAATTGTTCCTTGGAGTTTATCATAGCATAATTTCTGAAAAATAGATTTAAATATCCGATCACTACATTGGCATTCGTTTATCTGCTTACGGTGATTTTGGAATTCTATAGAAAAATATTTTTTTTTTATTTTGTCATCCTATTTAATTTACAATCTGTACAATGTACATTTAGCAAATGGTATAACAATATAGATAACATGTAGAAGATTGCCCAGTGGCAAACTCCTGTAACAAATGGATTATGTCCGTTGCGTGTTTTAAGACAACATACTTACATACTAAATCTTAAACTAGAACTAACATAAGACACGCATATCAAAATCTGGTAGACAGATCGTTGGGTAGGTGTCGTTGCAACCTTCTGATGACTACGGGCTGATTTAGAAGATTCACTGCTAGATCGTTGGAATGTGCATGTAGTTGAGCACTGTACTGGAGACTATATTGTCGTATTTCTTCTTTGACCGTTGGGATTTGGAAGTCTCCTCTGACGACTGCATTGGACACAAACCAAGACGCGTTCACTATCATTCTCAACACTTTCGCTTGAAAACGCTCAAGTATTTCTATGTTGGATGTAGATGCTGTCCCCAGAGTTGGATCTCGTATAACCAAATTGGCTTTAGTATAACTTTGTAAATCAGCAGTTTGTTTTCAGTGGTAAGTTAGGAGATACGTCCAAGGAGCCAATACATCTTGGAGAGAGCAAGTCCTAGCTGTTTACGTTTAGTAAAGATGTGTTTTCTCTAGGTGAGCCTTCTATCGATATATAGCCCAAGATATTTGGCCTCTTCTTGTTGAGGCAGCTGTTGATTATTTAACTGAATAGGGGGGCATGTTTCCCTTCGTGTGGTAAACATCACATGGATAGACTTAGTTTCATTTGTTTTTATTCTCCATTTCTTTTGCCATATTTGTATTTCAGTTAGATTGGTTTGCAATATTTGAGAAGCAATAACTGGATAGTGTCAGAAGCTAGGACTGCTGTGTAATCTGCAAAGGTTGCTGTAACGATATTTGCTGTTGTACGTAGGTCTGCTGTGTATAACAGATAGAGCAGAGGTCCTAGGACACTACCTCGCGAAACTCCAGCATTTATGGAGTAGAGAATAGCATTGTAGAGTTGTGTGAGATACCTTACCCCCGTGGTAGGTAGTTCCTTGAGTATTCTTCTTGTTAGTATATCGTATCCCGGTGCTTTTCTGGGTGTAGAGTTGCAATAACTTTTTGTACATCGGCGATTTTAAAACGTTGGACTGGCAATTCGAGTTGAAAGGGCGCCTCTAGTATTCGGATTAACTCATTTTCTTCTTCTGGTTGATTTTCTGAAGGATGTGATTGGAAAATCTCTGTTAGGTGTTCTGCAAATGAACGCGCTTTTTCTAGTTTGCTCCTTGCCCAGGTTCCCTGGAGTGTTCTGAAAGGTGGGGAAGTTTTTGTGACTTGTTTTAATTATAGAAAAATAAATATGGACATTGTTGGCTAAATCCCTTAATCAGTTAGCTATTTTTCTGAAAAATAAATATTCCCTCATTACATAATGCCCATTTAAAATTCTTTTGTAATCGAATTGTATATACCCCGCACTGAATTTAGGAAATTTAATTGAGATTAAGATGTCATTAAAACAGCTCAAATTTATCGACGAAAAGCGGTTGCAAACATTTTCCATCATAAAGATTGGGCTTCCACCTGCGAAATCGCTAATAAAGTGCAGCGTAATCAATTAACCGCCGTTCAAGTAATTAGAAAGTATGACGAAATTGGAAAAATTAAATTAAACCCTGGAGTGGTGGAGCAAACATATTCTCTGCTAGAGTTGATGTTGTGTTAAGAAGAACCCGTCTAGCTGAGAGGATCGTCAATTCTACAGAATTGGCCAAAATTATGGTCAGAAGTTATTGGTGTGAGTTTGTGTACATCTACTGTGAGAAGATTTCTTAATTTTGGACTCCGAGGATGTAGAGCAGGGGTCGGCAACCTTTACGAGGTATTGGGCTATTTGAGTATACAATAACAGGTGGCCGGCAGGTAGGGGACGGACGTCATGCGACAGCTCTAAGAAAAGGTATTTTGTAAGCTTAGCTATGAAACCAATGATACTATCTTAATCCTTAAATCGGGAAGTGGTATATTTTTCGATTCGCGAAATCTTGAATCCGCTTTTGCGCGAAGGGCGTTGCAGCCGTGGCGATGAGTATCCAGGTATGTACTCTCCATTCAGTGTGCCAGCTAGCCTGACAGCCACTACCCTTCCGATGAGTACCTGCGAGCTATTGCATTGCGATACATTCCAATATACCACGTCGCAGATTCACTATTACACAATCAGTTTTCCGATTAGTGAACCAGCAGAAGAAACCAATCCAAATATGATAGTCGACAAGTGGTCCCCTGCGAAATTTTCATTTTTTTGCTCATGTTAGTAAATTGATTTCTAGTTATACTTTTATGTTATGTTGCTCAATTTCATATGGTTTTGGTTAATTACAAGTATGTCGATATTAAAATAAAAAACGATAAATATAAAATTTGCATTTACTTTAGGGAGAAATTGGGAGGAAAAATGGTATAAAAATGTACCACCTCCCGGGTAATGTAACAATTCTTCAACCCCTTGACTTAAGAATTAAGGTTACATCAATAATATTAATAAAAGCACGAATAGAAACAAAAAATAAGTGGTGAAATTGACCGCCGCAATGGAACAAGCCTGCCATAAACTGAAAATAAATATACAAAAAGCAACTCTGGAAGCTTACGGAACTAGAAAAATAACTAAAAACAAAAGGAATCCCAATCACCTTGGTTTACACCAGAAATCAAACAGTTTAAGCGAAGAAAAGAAATAAGCCTACTTAAGATACAAAAGCAGCCGAAAACAAACGGATTTTGAAACATACAAAGAAATCAGAAACATCAATAATTTAAGGATAAGACAGATTAAAGAGGAGTTCTGGGAAAGTTTCACTAAGGGTATGGAATATGATTTGACGGGGACACAAACGAAAGTGTGGAAAATAATGAGAAACCAAAAAACAGAAGTAAACGAATTACTTCACAACAATAAAATCAGTGAACATCAGTGGGTTGAATATTTCGGAAAACTCTATCTTCAGAAGCCACATCTATAGAAATAAATCAACACGCAGCCGAAGAAATTCAAATAACAGAAGATGATGTCATAAAGGCACTGAAATCTATCAAAAATCGGAAAGCTCCAGGATTAGATGAGATAAACAACGAACAATTAAAATATGGAAGAAAAGAGCTAGCAAGGGAACTAAAGTTACTCATTCAAAAAATGTTTGATCAGCAAAGCATACCCAAAGAATGGAAGTCCAGTACCATACCTCTCTTTAAAAGGGTGATAAAAAGATATCTGAAAACTATCGCGGAATAACCCTTCTTAGTTCAATTTTAAAACTAGTGACAAAAATTCTTCTGCAAAAATTAAACCAGCATGTGAATGTTAACGAGCAACAGTGCGGTGCGGCTTTCGTATAAACAGGTCCACTACTGACGCCCTATTTATAATGCGTCAATTATGCGAAAAATCAGTTGAGTACAATAGGTAATGCTGTTAAATGATATTAACCGATAACCGTAAGAAATGGTTTAACCTGTAGCTGCGTAACAGTTTTGTTTCAAATCTTATCTGTACTTTTTTACCGAAACCTTTGAATTATAAAACATAACTTAGTTTTGAAAAATTATTATTATCTTTACATCTGGAATTAACGATATAAAATGCATTTGAGCCTTCAATTTACTGTAAGGTGTTATAATGTACAATAATTTGTAATTATTATAAAATTAGATTCTAATTGATTTTTAAACAATTATGAGGCACTTGATAATACTCGTATCACACTTTGCGTTTTCAAAAGTTACTACATATACTATGTAATGTTATGTAAGCGGTTGTTTTTGTGCTTTCAATTCGACTTTAACCGAAAAAAGATAAGATTTGAAACAAAACTGTTGCGCAACTACAGGTTAAATTACTTCTTGCGGTTCTCATATTGCATTTACATCATTTTTAGAGCTAAATAACAAACTGGCATAGATTCTTCTTCACCTGTAATTCTTGATTATTATAGGAGGGGTTGAAACTACAATCACAAGGAAGGCATTGCAACTAAATTTGAAAGTGGCATACGATAGCTTATGCATTTACATAATTTTTGATCTGAATATCAAATTCACACAAATTTGCAATTATTATTAATGTATGCGTACAAGACTAGGAATTATTTTTAGTTACGTATAATATTGTTACAGTTTAAATCGTGAGAAGGGTTATACCGATGTACACGATGTATTTTCATTTATACCCGTGAGAGTATTCATTTTAGCGCAATCTACTTTTTTAGTGCCTTTATGTTGTTTTTGGTGGAATTTTCGGCAAAACGGTTGTTATCTTTAGTTACTCACTTCACATAGGCGAAGTAAAGGCGGTTTCAATCAAAATCCTATTGCAAAAACTTTCAGATTGTTTTTTAGACAACTCGTTTGTTCAAATTTGAAAAATAGCACGACAAGTTCTAATTGGGACGAAGACGAGCACGAATTTATTTTTAATAATTATAGAGTACCTTCAAACGAGACTTCTGTTGCAATAGTACCGAACGATTACTACCGTTTTCTAGACCAAATAAATTCCAAAACGGATCAAGAATGATCAAATTACACATTAGAAGATTGCTCAGTTACCAGGGTTGTCTCAAAAGTAATGCACATATGGCTCTAACTCGAAAAATATTTATTGAAGAAGATACAAGTGATTACAGGCCTTCAATATAATCCCCTCCCTTATCAATGCACGCTTGCCAGCGGCGCGGAAGTGCTTGGATTCCGTTCAGCTTCCCATTCTTATTGAGCATTCGAATCTGTCGGGTCACTTCTCTTCGGAGCTCTTCCAGCGTCGGAAAACGTACCCCCCGAAAGGGTTCCTTCAGCTTGGGGAAGAGATCGAAGTCAGGTGGGCTCAGATCAGGACTATAAGCCGGGTGGCCGAGCCGTTCCCAGCCGTATTTTTCGAGAAGTTTAATGATGGGTGCACTGACGTGCGGGCGCGCATTATCGTTCAAAATCAACACACCATTTTGCAACATTCCTGGACGCAGTTTATGGATTTTTGGGCGCAAGACATTCTGAAGAAAGTTTTTGTAGTACGCTCCAGTGACACTAGCACCTTTCGGAACTCGATCTGTGGCGATTACGCCCCGTTTATCGTAGGCAAAGATCATCATTTCTTTCATTTTCGACTGTTGGCGACGAACTTTTTGTGCTCTCTGAGAACCTGGGCCCTTCCAAACGTCGCTCTGAGACTTCATTCAAAGTCACGTATCCAGGTTTCATCAATTGCTATGATGCAATCGAGGAAGGTTTCACCTTCATTTTCATAACAAGCAAGCAATTCGTGCGCCATTTCTGAATGTGTTGCTTTTTGTTCAGCTGACAAGAAGTGCGGTACCCACCGCGCCGCCATCTAGCGCGTGCCTAGCACCCGTGTTAAAATACGATGCGCGCTCGTTTACGAGATTCCTGTCTCCGCCTCAATGTCTCTTACTGTGATTCTCCGGTCTTCGTCGAGCAACGTTGCAATGATTGAAGCGTTTGTGTTGTCAGCTGTTACAGTAGACGGCCGCCGCGCACTTTGACAATGCTCGGGTACTCGCCAGAGTGCCTCATTACTTCCCTCGTATCATACGTGAAGCAATTGAAATTGAAAAACAACCTAACAACATAAACAGGGAAGATGGTTTTAGACTCAGTAAAGCCTTGACTCCAGTAGCTTATCCTCTAAGGATTCCTACGCATCATCGATCACACGATCACGCTCCACCGGATTCGTCTTTGCCCAACGGTGACAGCCAACCAGAACTCCGTCGTTCTGCCCGACTGGCTCAAAGAGGTTTAAATAACTCCACTTCCCGTATTTGAGTTCAGTGTTATATTCACTCTGAAGATGCAAGCTGCAAACGTTAGTTTGTATGGGTTCACAAACAGCTAACAGGCATAAGCCGATTAAGTATTATTGTCCTGGCAAACAAAATACATCAAGATCAAATCCTTCTCCGCCACAAGGTTTGATTAATATAAGCACACGGCCCTGTTTAGGCTGGCAGGGCCTACGAACAAATATGGCTCAAAATTCTAGAGCAAATGCTTGTAAAGGCAGACAAGCTACAGGTCGGTCTTACCTGATAATGCTGGGTGTAGTTCCCAAATGACGACGCGGTCTAAGCTGAAAGTAAATTGTAATACTGACAGTTCGAGAAACCGCGAAAGCCTCAAAGAATATATTATTGCAAGATGTTTTCTTTATCAAGCAAAAATGGGATCGGTTAATTCTACTTTATTACAGTGTTGGGATATCCGGGCTGGTATGTGCATTATTAATTAAAAAAATTAAACAAAATTATTTTAAGTTTTCTCCATATCCTCAAGTAATGCACGACTTTTCCACACCATTGTAAGTTGCTTCAGATTGGATTATGTGATGTCATATTCGTATTAGGTTAAAATTGGCTTAAGTTTCGATAGACAAGGTTAGCTCAGGGAAATTTAAAATTAGGATTAAGTTAGATTTGCTAAGGCTATATTTCAGTGAAGTTAAAATTAGCTTAAGTTACGTTATCAGCTTATTGGTAGTTTAAATTAGATTAGGATAATTAACATTGTAGGCGATTTACAGAAATGATCACCTTTTTATTTGTAGTAATTGGACATGACATCGAAATCAAATTCTGGAACCAGGCGCAATTAGAGAAGACCAAGGTACTCTCCGAACAAGAGGAAATGCTAACGTTTATAGGTGAACTAGAAAAACGCAAAGCCGTGGCTGCAGCCCGTAAAAAAGAACAAGAGCAATGTGAAAAAGAAAAAGAACTAATGCAACTAGTTTTTGAGGCAACAGTAAAATATGAACTGGAAGAACTAGAGAAGAAGCTTGCAGCAGAGTATGAACTGTTAATAATACGACAAAAAGAGCAGCTCAATAATGATTGGCAACTCAAACTAGAAGCTGCTGTTGCCGAATCTGTTGTTAAACTGACTGAACAATTCTTGATAGATTTGGAAGAGCAAGAGAAAGAACTTTTCAGGAAATTTTCTATAGAAATAAAGTAAGTACCTATTAATATTTTTACAGTGTTGTAACTGCCGGAAAGTTTCTGGCTTATTTAAACTTACCCCCAATACGAAACAATACATAATCTCCTCCAACAAAAATTGACATAGTTAATATAATCGTCGTCATTATCGTTGATTGGGTAACACTGCTTATGCAGCGTCGAGGTGGTGTGAGGTAAGGCTAAGCTGGTTTGTGTTGTTGCATAACAGGGCTCGACTCTGTGGATTATTGAATTGGTGCGTAACCGTGCTTGACCTGTCCGGTGCATGGTGTGTTTTATGTAGTGCCTTGTTACTTCCCCAGTGAGACCGTAAAATTTACTAATTGTGTTATACTTTTTTAAAGAGCTAGTATCATACCATCACATTGACGTCAAAATACAGTGTGTCGAAATAAAAAAATGAGGATAGTGTCGCTTCCGCTTAAACTATAGGTCACTCTTATTGTATTTGCCCAAAATACTCATTGTCTAAAATAATATTTTGCCTAAACATTCTCTCACTGTTTGTACATTTGGTCTTTAACGGCAGGTGTTATATCTGATTCGCCGTATACTTGTTTTAGCAATTCATTATACTTTCTTTCTCATTCTTCTTCTGTTCTTCTCCCGTGAATATTTTTTTTTTAGTACTCTTCTCTTCTTAACTTCTAGTATATGTTCGTCTACTTTGTTTTATATTCATGTCTTACACCCATAAGTCATTATCGGTATTAACACTGTTTATATAACAGATCATTTGATTTTCCTTTCATGCTCGACTCTCCCATCCACTTCTTTATTTTGCTCGTTTTTGTCTATGGCCAGTGTTTCTCTTCTTAGCAGAAGTATCTTGTCAAAAGAGCACAAAGCGTCGCACAGATAGAACTTAGTTCTGTATGGGGGTAGCTTCTATTTTTTCACCTTTTAGATTAATTCTCATCTTCTTTATCTTCTATCTTTTCTCCCCATGACCACTTAAGTTGTTCGTATTCGTTACTGTTTAGTTTCATATCTTGCGCTGCTCCTTCTAGGTTTCTGGTGATTCCCTGTAGTTACTTTGCAAACTTTGTCATGGAAGGTAATATCTACGTTCTCTGCTGTACTATTTCTATTCTTCATATTTCTTTTATATTTGTCTTATCTAGTTCTATATCTTCTGCACTTCGTTCCCTACGTTCTTTATTAGAGAATCCTTTTTTATTATTTCCAACTCAGTTTTATATGAGCGCAGCTTCGTACCCTTTGTATTTTTTCACTATTTAGATTAATTCTCATCTTCTTTATTTACGTACTTTCTTCCTTTCCCCCCATTGACCACGTATGTTGTTTTCATTCGTTAGTGTTTAGTCTCATCTTCTGCGCTGCTCCTTCTAGGTTTCTGATGATTCTTGTATTTCCTTCGTAAATCTTATCATGAGGGTATCATCATCTGCGTAGTCTAAATCTTGATCTCTGTGGTTCTCTGCTGTAGTCTTTCTATTCTTCATATTTCTTTTATATTTGCCTTATCTAGTTGTATATATTCTGCACTTTGTTCTCGACGTTCTTTATTAAAAAATCATTTTTTCTTGTTTCCCACTGAGTTGTATATGAGCGTAGCTTCGTACCCTTTCTATTTTTTCACTATTTAGAACAATTCTATCTTCTGTATTTACGTACCTTCTTCCTTTCCTCCCCTTGACCACGTATGTTGTTTTCATTCGTTAGTGTTTAGTCTCATCTTCTGCGCTGCTCCTTCTAGGTTTCTGATGATTCTTGTATTTCCTTCGTAAATCTTGTCATGAAGGTATCATCATCTGCACAGCCTAAACTTTGATCTCTGTGGTTCTCTGTTGGACTCTTCCTATTCTTCCTATTACCTATTATTACTCTAACTTTTCATCTGTCAATTCTTATATTGGTCTTATCTAGTTCTATATCTTCTGCATGCTGTTCCCTACCTTCTTCATATTAAAAAATTCTCTTTCTTTGTTTCCAACTCAGTTCTATGGAGCGGAGAGTCGTACCCTTTCTATTTTTTCACTATTTAGAACAATTTTCATCTTCTGTATTTACGTACCTTCTTCCTTTCCTCCCCTTGACCACGTATGTTACTTTCATTCGTTAGTATTTAGTCTCATCTTTTGCGCTGTTCCTTCTAGGTTTCTGATGATTTTTTGTATTTCTTTCGGTTCTCTGTTGGACTCTTCCTATTTTTCATATTACCTATTATTACTCTAACTTCTGTATCTGTCAATTCTTATATTGGCCTTATCTAGTTCTATATCTTCTGCACGTTGTTCCCTACCTTCTTTATGTTAAAAAATTCTCTTTCTTTGTTTCCAACTCAGTTCTATAGAGCGTAGCGTCGTACCCTTCCTATTTTTTCACTTTTTAGATTAATTCTCATCCTCTTTATTTACGTACCTTCTTCCTTTCCTCCCCTTGACCACGTATGTTGTTTTCATTCGTTAGTGTTTAGTCTCATCGTCTGCGCTGGTCTTCTAGGTTTCTGATGAATTATTTGTATTTCCTTCGTAAATCTTGTCATGAGGGTATCATCATCTGCGCAGCCTAAACCTTGATCTCTGTGGTTCTCTGTTGGACTCTTCTTGTTCTTCATATCACCTATTATTACTCTAACTTCTTCATCTGTCAATTCTTATATTTGTCTTATCTACTTCTATGTCTTCCGAATTTTGTTCCCTTTCTTTATTTAAAACTTTCTCTACATATTGTTCCTCGTTTTAATGATCTTCGTTTTTCACACCAACTTTCACTTTATATCAAAGCTTTTTGGTCGTTTCTATATTTTTCTAAACTTTTCTATTTCTCTTTGTTTTTTCTGTTCTTCTTTTGAATAGCCTTTTTATGTTGTCCTTATATTCTTGATATTTGATTGCATCTTATTCGAATTCCAATAATAATATTTCCCTTTTTGTTTCTGTTTCTTTTTTATTCTTGTCTCTGTTCCCAATTGAACCATAAATGTCCTTCGTTCACTTCTCTTGCTGTACCTTTCATTTTTTTTATCAATATTTTTAGTTTCTCTCCTCTCAGCCTCTTTCAATTTTGGGTATAGTTTTTACTGAAATATGTTTCTTGTTCCTGGAATTCTTCTGTATGAAATCCAGTTTCTGCGTCTTTTGCCCTCCTTTCGCCGCTGTTTCGCCCGGTTAATTTTTATTCACACTAGAAAATGGTTTGATTCCGTACCTGCTTCTCTATGGAGTGTTAATGAATACGTGTTACAAATGTATAGGGTGTGTAGGGGAGTCAAAATAGAACAACTTATAATAAGACACATATTTGGAAACGCACTGTTTTCGATCTCAAGGTAACAGTAGTTGTCTACCTGAATGTTCTTTATTTGGGTCGTACCTTTTTCCACATCTTCTTACCGGTCCCATTTACTTGACCTTCTGGCAAGAAGTATTGCCAGAATTGTTGGAAGAAGTACCATTGTGGATTCGCCAATAGATGTAGCTGCAACGTGACGGTGCGCCAGCAAACTTTTCGCTTGCTGCCCGAGACTTTATCAACCAAGTATTGACGTATTGGCTGAGGGGATCAGTAGCGTGGCCGCTACGCTCCCCGGACTTAACTCCCCTGTGTTTTTTATAGGGCCATATGAAAATTTTTGTCACGAGGCGCCTGTCGTGTCTGAAGAACATCTGTTAGTACGTTTTCTGGCTGCAACGCAAGAACTCCAAACGACGCCCGGCGTCGTTGAACGATTATACTAAAATATGTTTCAGAGGTGCATAGCTTGCATCGAAGTTGTATAATGTTTGACAGTTCATTACCATTTCTGTATACTTTTTGTTGTATTAATAATTGCTTGATTTTTTTCTACCGTAAGAAATGTCCTTTTATGGATTTTCTTCTGTCGAAAACATATTTCTCTGGTGCAAAACCTATTAATCTCAGCACGTTATTGTTTATATTCTAATGCTTTACTTAAATGTTTTATCTGTTGTTGCAGGGTATGCTTATAATATTTGATTGTCATTGCATTTGATATATTTTACTTATTCAGGAAAGAACAAGTTAAACGCAAGATGGACGTCAAGCACGCCGAAGAATGTTGCCAAGAAACTTTCCTGCAATTAAAACATCAACTGGAATGCAAGAACATTGCAAATATGATGTATATTTTATGTATTGAACGTCGAAAATGTCAAGCCGAGCGTGAACTTGTAGAAACGGAGTATGAAAGGCACATGCAAGATCTGCAAAACCAACTAGTTGAAAAAGAGATTGAAATAAGACAACTAACAAAGGATTTTGATAACAAGTCGAAGCAAGTCAATTTACGGGAAGAGTGTTTGCTGGAGATTTTACGGCAATTCCAAAAATTCATCAATTTTGCTCTGCGAGCGACTCCTACTCAGGCCGAGTTTTTGTTGAGCGTCGAGAAGATGATGGTGTTTGAATTGACACAAGCTGTGAGAAAAACTGATAAGAAACATGCAAAACGTTTGACCAAAACCCTGTTGCCTTGGAAGGACAAAAGCGACACAAAAACGACTTCATTATCCTGTAAGCGTTCCTTGGAATCTCTTAGAGTTAGCGATTATCATGAATGTTACAATGAAAAAGATACCCCGGTAGATAGCGAGCGCAGCTACGAATCAGCTGATTATTTGCCAGCGTTTCATTATGATAAACACATGTACGTGCGTGAGGAATTCCGAAATATGATGTCTCAAGGAATAAAACTTACTCCTAGTAGTTTAATATGGAATAAAGATGTAGAGCACTTAATGCAGGTTTTAAGACGTTCTGTTACCAGTCTCAAAGAGCAGCAAGAAGCAGATGAAGAAGAAAAGCTGAATGAAAAACGGGAAGAAGCAAGGGAAGAACTGAAAGAAAAGCAAGTAGAAATAAAAGAAGAATTGGCGTTGGAAAGAGGCCACAGTAGTAATGATGTCTTTTCGTAAGTTATTTTATTAAATTTTGTCCAATAATTAGTCTAAAACTTAAAAACTCAATTTTGTCCACCTACATAAAAAAACCCCAGGAGTGGCAATAAATAAGGACTAGGCACGATTAAATTTTATAAAAAAATTAAAACAAGAATATTATAATTTGCACCCTTTTTCGTATTTCCCCTCCCAGCCAGAAAGCAAACACGAGGATTATTTTTACGAATGTGTACCACCGTTCCCCCCCCCCCCGGAACCGCTTTCGCATTACTTCAGGGGGCTGCGAGCGTCCCTTACATACTAAACATTCATGCGACATGCACCCTAAACTTATTAAAATTAAACAAATTAAAATCGAGCAAACTGTGAGAAAAGTTATTACATTGAAGACAAAAAGCCCTTTATTTCTCACAAAAATATTTTGTACAAAATATTTTTGTGAGAAATAAAGGGCTTTTTGTCTTCAATGTAACCCTAAACTTAACTAAGCAAATGCGGTAGCCCCAGTCGGGATTCGAACGCCCCAACGGAGCAACTGCATTTACTGTGACCTCGAGTGGCCAATGCGTTCTCGCACTCGACCACCGCGGTCCCTACAATTTTATATCTAAATTAAAGCCATTACAATTTTTTGAAGTTCTAAAGTTTGGCACACGTTTATCTAGATATCATTAAACCAGTGGACAACAACTTTAAATTACTTGATGGTTAATATTAGAGGTTAGAAAGATCTACAAAAAAGTTTTAATCTATTGATATGCTTTACATCGTTAGATTGTGAAATCACGATCTGGATTTTGTAATAGTGATTGGCTTGACCTTCGAACGGGCTGTGACCAATGTCCGAATAAATCCGTGACAGTGACCATCACTAGCGGTAGCTATGAATCTGTGCGATGTTACCCGTCGTACATAAAGCTTCGTGACTGCGCCGTCACTGGTTTAGAAAATTTGCCTTAAGCTGTAGGTGCAGTTGTGGAACATCGATTCCAAGCCGGAGCAACTAAATAAAATGTAGTAACAAATACCCTATCGAAACACCGATAAATTCAGTAGGCATATAAAAATTTGATGAAACATTTAATGGCTCAGGCCTGTTGGACGGCGCAGAATTTTGTACAAAATTTATTCAAATTCCGTAAAGCACGTATTACATGTTGTACAAAATTCTGTATGTGAGCATGCGCAAATAGGTGCACATTACGTTGAAATTTGTGAGAAAACTGTCAAAATAATCATGTGATTTCATAATATTCGGTTGACGCATACGTTCGTAGCGCTTTTTTTTTACATGAACGCACTATACAGCAGACAAGCTGCAGCAATAAAAACGCGAGCGAGATAAGAGAGAGTACCTGGTGGGTCGATAGGCGGGGTAAACTCGTAGTAAACATATTTTTCTTTGTCTTCTGTGATCGTTGATAAACATTAAAACATGCTCGTTTGCGCATCGAAGCAACGCCGACTTTATAGAAAATTCTGTAGGTTTTAGTACATGAATCTACAGAATTTTGTACTCAATTTTGCTGTATGATACGACACAGAATTTGGTAAAAAACACTTTGAACAAGATTTTGTACAAAATTCTGTGCCGTGTCATACAGGCCTTACGCAAGGTGCACAATGAGACACGCGACGCAGCGTACTCAAGCCATGACAGTGCACACAGTTCAAAGAAAACTTGTGAGCGGCGCAGCGTAAGCACAATGTCAGATAGCTTTGTAGGCGTCAAAATTTTATTTCAACTTCACCTTGAAAGCAAATGCAATAATTCAAATGACGTCTGTGAATGTTAGTAGTGTTTGTAAGCAACACATCAATAAGTTTCTGGCGTTTGAATTTGACTCTGTGACACACATAGTGACACACTGTAAAGATCGATTCTAAAAACTTTTATTGCTTTGTGTACTGTTCACTGTAATGTTAATACTTTAAGTTATAGCATAGTTGGGTCTATATACAAAGAGCGTTAAAATAGATCATGTAATTTATCCACGTATAGTACTAATCAAATCAAACAAAAAAGTCTTAATCAACATAAGTCCGCAAACCAACTGTTGCAGAGCTAGAGAAGATTTTATTTTTTAATCAATAAACTGTAATAATAGGCTTTTCATTTGCCGTAGAGAACAAATTTATTATTTGTTTACTGTACATAGTTCAACACTGTACCATATCCAGAGAGTACAAGCCCTTACTTCTTCTGATTATGTTTTTTTTTTATTGGAGCTTTTGCCAGATCAACATTGCAGTGTTATACATGACAGGTTTGAGTAGTTAATTATTACTAAGACTATGGTATGTATACATTATATGCGTTCTAAACATAGGCTTGCAAGTAGCTGTGTGTAATAGATGGAGGCAGGTAGTAGCAGCCTCGGGGACTCGAAGGTGATGGTTGCTAGTTTTCATCATTTGAGATAACGTCTTGAGGGAGTTGTCTCTTCAGTCTGTGATGGATGTTACGCTGTCCAAGATTGTAGTGAGTTGCTTCTTCAAAGGTGGTAATGTTTGAGAAGAAGGTCCTAGTGTTCGAGAGGATATGGTCTTCGATTGGGGCGACACCTAATTCGTGGTGGAGTTGTGCGTTTCGGATATACCAAGGGGCATTCACAGCGATTCGTAGGACCTTGTTTTGGAATCGTTATAGTTTGAGTATATTTGTTTTGCTCGTGTTGCTCCAGACAGGAGAGGCGTAGAGTGCCAGGGGGTGTAGGAGGTATTTATATAGTAGGAAGGTGCATTTAGGTTGAAGTGGGGTTTTGCGATTGATAATGGGATAGAGTTGTCTGAATCTGGTGTGTGATTGTGTTAGTTTTTGGTTGATGTGGAAACTCCACGTTAATCTTTCATCTAAATGCACTCCAAGATATTTTATAGCTGAGTCTTTGGGATTCCAGGGTATGTCGAAGTCATCTATGGTAATAGTAGGCGGATTGTCCATTTTTCGCAAGGTGAAGATTTTACATTGACATTTGGTAGGATTGAGTTTGATGTTCCAATCTTTGAGCCATTTATTGAAGGTGTCAGTTGCATTTTGCAGATGATGTATAGCTAGTTCTAGGTTTGCGTTTTGCGTTATAGTGGCTGTGTGGTCGGCGAACGTGGCGAGTGTTGCGGGAATCTTTGGAATATCAGAGGTGTATATATTGAATACGAGTGGGCCGAGGATGCTACCTTGTGGTACAGCCGTTCGTATTGGTTTTGTTTCAGAGAGGGTGGTATGTATTTGAACGGTAAAGGTTCTGTTTTGCAGGAAGGAGAAAATGATGGCCAAGAGATGGCGTGGGAAGTTATGAGCTAGGAGTTTTTTTTTTTTGAGTCCTTCTGCCCAGACCTTTTTCGTAGTTTTCCACATCCCTGGGTCTCCGGGGCCGATTATAGCGATGTGGTTGCGGTATGATTGAATTCCGTATTCGTCTAGTTCACGTTTTAGTTGGTGGGTTAAGTTGTTCAGCTGTCTCTTGACGTCTTGGCTTCTTGTACGTTGCCAGCGTCTTCTAGTTTGGCTTCGTTGCTTGATTAGGTTGATTATGTATTGGGGAGGGGGGGGGAGAGTGTAATCGGCTTCAAAGATATAGTCTATCAAAAGTGCAGTTTTAAATTTCAATAAATTAATGCGTTTTTCATAAATGTATAAGTTTAGTTAGTGTGTTTGAAACATGACATTGTGATAGCTCGTTTTAACAAATAAAGCATTTTGTAGTATCTTTTTGATAACGAATTTATTACCAATCTAAAATAAATGTATTATTCGTCGGATGGATCTACAGCCGAGTATGTACGCAATAAATATGTTTTGTGTATAATAGTAGTTTACGTAACAAGTCCCGAAAGTGGTCTTTTACTGGACGAGTGGGCAAATTGCAGGGCGAGCCGCAGGCGAGTCTTGCAAGCCCGCGAGTCCAGTAAAAGCACTTTTGGGACGTGTTACGTACAATATTTTTTTTAAAACGGGCATTGTTGTACCATAAACTTCATATTATTATTATTATGTCACCTTTTCAACTAAACGTCAAAATATGTCAAGTTATTTTATAGTTTTAAAAAATACCGGTTACTATAGAAACCAATTGATAAATAAAAATGAGTCCGGTAATAGTATATTAAAGAACTAGTTTCATAAGGCCTCTTCTTAACGCACGAGTTCAAGTTTGAAAAACGAGACGCGAAGCGTCGAGTTTTTCAACGGACGAGTGCGACAAGTGGTCTTATGAAACGTGTTCTTTATACTATTTTTTCTATTGAGGAAGTTTAAGAGTATTTTAAATAAATTTATGTAGAAAATTTTACGTCAAATCGATTACTAGGGAGTTTTTATAAACACTTATGGCAGCACTGACAGGTGGCTGAAACTGACATTTCAAATTCAAATCGAACTACCGACATCGTAAAAAAACAAACTAAAAACAGTACGATTATAGGCCTCCTTAACGTACTGTTTTTAAGCTAAAACAGTGCGCTTAGAACGGCTTTATAAAACCGAAATAGAAAAAAGCTTTTACCGGACTCTCACAATAACTTTCTGGCCCGGTCCGACAAAATGAGATTTTCTGACCTAAAAATAAACCGGAAAGTACTAATTTCTGGCCGGTTTTAAAAAAAAATATTTACATGCCGGGAAACATTTTTGTATGCAAAAATTATTATTTTTTTACTTAATGAAAGCTTTGTCTATAGCAAATGATATAATTTTGGTCTAAACGACGCCGCATAATTTGTTCCAAACTTCTAAAATATATTATCAATTCACAGATATAAGCAAGACCGACCGCCGGCTGACTACAGACGGCAAACACGAAGATCAACGGTATATTTCAAAAATAGTAAAACTGAGGGAGATTTTCTATTCCCAATATTCGAATCAGACTCTCTTGTGCTAAAGACCACCCCAGATGAGCTGTACAACGAAATCGCCGTGGAAATATCCGACGCAGATTCTGCTGAAGGAGTAGACCCAGATACGATTATAGACAAAGAATGCTGCAAGCCTTGCTATGTTGGTCGACCTTCTCAACAGCCTTTCCAACAACAAAGTTTTCAAGATCGAGAATCGACAGTCCCTTTAATTGGAACTGTGAATTCAGTAGAGCTAATTAAGGAAGCAGAATCTGTTCCTGCACATGACTATGAACCTGCTACGGGTCTATTATGTGCGCAGGATTCGCTTCACAAACACAGAATGTCTCTGAAACCAACAAATATGTTCCTTTCGGAACGTGTAAGCGTAGATATTTCAGAGGTTATTAATTTGCGCAAAAAGTCAGGAGACAATAGTGTTGGTAGTAAGGGTTCTTCGCATCGGAAAACTACAAACATTTCAGACACAAACGTAGAAGATAAAAATTCTCTTCGACGAATTTCGAAAGACTCTAAAATACACTTTCGTTTAGATAACCGACCGCCGGCTGAACATAAATCGGACAAAGCCGTAGAACATCGTAATACTACCGACAAGGACTTTTTAACTATGTCTAAATTAAGCTTAGCCAGAGATTCGTTTATTGTCCATAAACAATCGTTAATACTGAAACGAGCATCGTCAGTAAAGCCCCAAGCAGCCCGGCCGGGTTCGAAACAAGCACCATCCCCAGAAACATTGCAGCTTAAGAAGCCGAATAAACCCGGATCGACAGTAGATATTTCAGACCGATCATCGCTGAAGAAATCATCAAAGACATGCGTTTCCAGTTCGTCAAGTTACAATGTCCCTTGTAAGACACCATCTGATGAGTCAACTAGAAGTCCAGCGGAGTTGCGTTTTCCAACATCTAAACTAACTATGAGCAGAGACTCGTTAGATTTGTTAAGATTGGATCCCAAATTATCGCTGGCAAACCAAGACAAACGTAAAATTGAAGCGAGGGAAAGTGAAATTGAAATCAGAGACGGAATTTTGGGGTCACATTTGCATGGCAGGGGCAGTTCTCCTCCTATTATTAAATTAGACGACGATGGGTCGAGAACTGTTAAAATGTCGCACATTGAAATACTTCCATTCGATGACTATCATCTTCGTGTTAGCACAGAAATGGTTGAAGATGAACAATTAGGAACTCGTTCTGTGCTTCAAGTCGAAGATCTCCCGCTGATAGATTCCCCATGGTTAATTTACGATAACAAAGAATCAGGTAAAGAATAGATTTATTATTTTTATATATTTTAAACGATTATATTTAGTTTTTTTTATTTGACTTCAAAGTAAGCTCTGACAAGTTCATTGTGAACATATTACAAAACGTATCTAATCCTACTTTTATATACAGATTTGACAAGAAAGCATTCAAATACAAACATTTAAAAAACAATAAATTGCTATCAAATGATAATAACTGTAAGTAATTGCAATAAACAAAGAATTTGTAACAAATGATCGAAATGATTGCTGACAAAATTATTAACATATACGGATGGTTATTAATTTCATTAATTTTCAATATTCTATGCAGCAATTTATTCAAGTGATAAATTGTGTGCGCAGTCTTGTTGGAAAAAACAAACCTGAGTTCATAGAGAAAGGGTCGTAAAATCTCTTGTCGATACCTTTCTGCAGTGAAAGTGGCTAAGAAAAATCTTTATTGATTTTTCAACAAATAAACTCTTTTGTCTTACTTATACCTTCAAAAATGTATGGTCCAAATATTCTCCACCTTGAAATGGCCGCTCACACTCCTATTTTTTTGAGAACGATCTACTATAAAATTAGGCTTTTTCGAATTCCATAAACGCGTTTTGCAAATTAATGTATCCTTCTAAATAAAACCAGGCCTCATCCGTGAAAAAAGTTTTCTCCAATAAGTTGTCATAAGATATTTAGGAACTACGGAATGTATTCGACCCGCTGAGGATAATCAGCTTCATGTAATTGTTGTACAGATTGCAAACGGTAGGGGTACAAGTGGACATCTTTCTTGAATATTTTGTGGCAGGTGCTAACTGACATCTAAACTTGTTGAGAGAATTTGTTCCTGTTGTGTAGCAAAACCATTTTATTTGAAGAGGTTACGTTACCAACCACAAACAACCGACGACGGGTAGAGATTACAGACAGTGAAATTGATGTTCTGTAAAGAAAGAATATGTTCTAGTTAAAATTAATAAAACATAAATTGTACTGTACTTACGTATTTCACTAATGGAATACACAATTTAGCCTTGAAAAAGTCTGATTTTTCAAACTGCAGGCTAAAAATTCATAAACGGTGCAAACGCAGAAAGTGAGGTTAGGTTGACACAGATGATGTGTGGTCCGTTCATAATGAACCTTTCAACATATACTTTGATGTCAAATTTAAAAAACACAGTATACCAGCCGTACTAGTAAAGGCATAAACTATTTTTTTGCAAAATGCCTTTCAGTATGTTAACAAAGAACTATTATTGTATTACTATTGGACATACTGATCTATGTTTTGCTGACAATTATTCTAGTTTCAGCAAAAGATTATGTAGATGATTTTCACAATTATTTTGCTAAACCGTAAAATTTCTACAGGTACATTCAATTAATTTCTAGTTAGTGAATGTGAGAATTTTCGCCCTTAATTATGTATTAGTGAAAATCATGTATATAAATATTATAGTTGCTCACTTAACCTTCCGCTTGACAGATGACTGGACACTAACTTAAATTTGCATGATGTACTCCACTGAAAATTGTCATAGTATAATGTATCTAAATTATCTCTATTTAGTTGTCAGAAATTCTTGGTATGTGAAACAACTGTATTTAAAAATTTGATCTATTTAATCCGGTTGGAAACTGCGTCGCTGCAATCACGCATCACACGAATTACAGATTTCTGTATTACAGTAATTTCGAATATAAAAAAATATCTCTTAAAAAACGTTATATATAGTTGTGCCAGCCAATCAGGTAATGCATGTCATATATAAATTTTATGACGTCACAACCTTGTATGTGAATATTTATATTGAAACAGTTTACAATGGAACAACAAACACTCGGACGTAACCTTAAATATTTACATTTTAATTTAATATAAAGGAAGTAGAAGCCACAGCAGCTAATAATTAATAAAATAAAAACATACTCTAGTTGTAGAAGTTAATATTACCTCTCTGACAGCCTTTAAAGGTAGAAGTGGACAATTATTATTTCGTTCGCGTTCGAAATAGGTTATCAAACTTGCGACAAGTTGTTTCGACTGTCTGCTTAAAAGGTTTCGGCATTTTGTAAACGTTTACAAAAATACAATGTAGATTAGTTATAATTAGAACTCTTTTTATAGCAGTAAATAAACAAATTATTTGCAAGGAGAAAACTACAAAGTGATTTTTTAAAAAGTCAATTGCAGCAAGCCTAGGAAAAAAAACTATTCCGTCTGCAGTCAGCTGTAATGAGTTTTGAATGACATTTACCTGTATGTCAAACTGTGTGACAGCTCAGGTAGTTAAAACTTTTGGCCCAACAAAATGTGAAAATGAACAAGTATTTAGTTGCAACTGATTTGTAATTTATTAAGGTAAGTAAATTACAGGTTTTTCGTCAAGATTTCTTTCTTTCTGTTACAATTTTCATATTGTCAGATTCTAAAGCTTAATATAGAC